>JMSH01000186.1:0-21962 GCA_000712465.1 Huntiella moniliformis | reverse complement strand
GCCATTGGTCAGCGTTACGATGTCCTGATCACTGCTGACCAGGCCGTTGACAACTACTGGTTCAACGTCACCTTCCCCAGCAGCGGTGCTTGCGGTTCCGCCGAGGTCGACTACCCCGCCGCTATCTTCCGCTACGAGGGTGCCGAGGAAGCTAACCCCACTGACCCTGGTACCGCCCCCGCTGACCAGTCTTGCGATGACAAGGTTGACTTCCAGCCTGTTGTCTCCAAGACTGTTCCTACCACCGACTTTGAGGAACAGGCTGAGGACCAGCACCTCGATGTCACTGTCACCACTCGCCCGTGGCGCAACGTTGACTCCCGTGTCTACTGGACCGTGTCTGGCTCTAACATGAACATCAGCTGGGGCTATCCCACTCTCGCCTACGTCCGCGACAACAGTACCGACTACCCCACTGTCCTGAACGCCTACGACGTTGATGATTCTCTTGATTGGTCTTACTGGGTCATCAACAACGAGCTCGGTGTCCCCCACCCTATCCACCTTCACGGTCACGACTTCTACATTCTCGGCACTTCTGGTACCGTCGACACTGCCACCACCTTCAACGCTACTTCTGACTTCGACTCCCTGAACTTCGAGAACCCCACCCGCCGTGATGTCACCATGCTTCCCGCTGACGGTTGGTTGGTTATCGCCATGGAGATGAACAACCCCGGTGCCTGGCTCATGCACTGCCACATCGCGTGGCACGTTGGTAACGGTTTGTCCGTTCAGTTCCTCGAGTCCCTGTCTACCGTTAAGGAGCAGTTCGATCTCGACTCCGTCCTCGAGCCCCTCTGCACTGAGTGGAACGCTTACAACGATGATGCTACCTTCCAGCAGGAGGACTCTGGTCTGTAAGAGCCTCGCTTTGTTGATTTTCCTTGTCATTTATTTAATTCCGCTGTCTATTCCCTCCCCGCTACCGGGTTGGTCCCGTTTCCGTCGCAGTCTTTTTGAGAGAGAGATTTGCCCCAGAAAGAGTCCAATTTCTCCGCACAGTCTTTTACCCCCCTGTACCCTCTGAGAGGCTTAATGATGTTGATTGATCTGATCTCGTCCCCGGTTACTTCCGCCGCCACCAAATCTTTGTACATATCACCCGATTTGGCTGCCGCGTTTATTGTGTCTACACCTCTACCTTGTGCTTTTTGTTTTGCTCTTTGTCGTTTTTTGCTTTGATCTGCAGGGAAAGGCGCAGATTGACATTCGGAGCCGCTTTTTGTATATAGCGCGGTGTTTGATTGTCTTATTAGACAATTGTATTTCTGGCTTTCAAGTGGTGCTTGCTCGCCGCTGGCTTCTGGTTTACTTAATTGTTTGGCACATTGCAAACCGACTAACTAATTGTATATAAGAATCACTGTTGAGATGACATCAATTGAATATAAGTTGTAACCAAAATTCATGTTTTCCTGGGGTGATTGTCTATATGTCTGTTATCTGGGCAGGCCATAACCTGATTTAATGAATGTCCTGCTTTGTACCATTTAATTAACTATCAACTATGTACACCATCATCAGTTTGTTCCCTCCATTTTGCCTTTCTTGTATACATTAGCGGGCAGTTCCTACTAACTTCCAAACAAACTCTCTACATCATCCCCGCACGATGCACAACTCTGGATTCATCGTTCGTTGGCTTTGAGCAGTTCGATTTGCATCAAGTTATTTCAGTCTGTACATTAAATATATTTATCGCCATTCCTTACCGCCGGAAACTCTATTTAATGAACAATTATCATGGCGAGTTTCCATACCTTATGCGCAACCTGGACACAACGATACTCAGAGCACATGTCACTAGCTCCTTGTCGCAGAGGCAGCTCCCTTCACAAGTTTAAACCCGTGTAAATCGTTTGACGTCTCGCATGATTACTGAAGGTGTGTTTGGGTAGTGTAAGCCAATCGGTCGGACGTACATGCCTCCGGCAACTCGGTCTAGGACAGTGCCCAAAGTCAAATATAAGCTTAATTACCAATATGCGATGTCACAGACGAATGTCGACTCACGCTACATTCCGTCATCACCCACGTGCGTTTGTTGATCATCAGTGAGTTAGTTTGAGAGATTTATGACGTCATTTAGGGCAAAAACTTTCCTATACAGTTTGTTGCTAGGATGCTTCACAAGTATTAAAGGTACACCAGTACCAATCAAGTCTAAGGGCGGGCTGCTTCCGTGATTAACTCCTACCACCAGCCAAAGCGGAAAACAGACATGCTATATCTCTGTAAAAGAGAAAGTTGCTCGCTTTTAGTTGCGTAACGGTATGTATAGTGTCAGCAGTGGGTCTCGTTTAGTTTGATTTAGACCGATAGCTTGTGTCATTGCAGATAATCCCGCTCTGGCGCTCATAACTGCCCGCGAAAGTGCCTTCTCCAGTAATATCTACTGTAATCAGCATGGACAAATGGTGTCACGGGGTTCACTGGTGGATAAAGCACATACATACATTGTGAAGGGCCGATTATCACAGGAACCGTCTTCCCAGAAAAAGATGCGATGTAGACAGTCACAGGAGTGTACTTGTTGTGTCTTGTTCCAGGAACCGAGATAATCCAGTTAACATCGAGACGTTGTTAGTCGGTCTACATTAAGTTTATAGTCACATTACGCACTTGAAGTTTATCTTGGTGTATCATTTGAGATGCATATTTCACATCTTATTCTGAGGATCATGTCGTTACATAACAATTACTTGACATCTCCAGGCATATAAATAGACGTGTCTGAAGGGGTCGGTTTTGGTGATGGGAGTCTCGCAACAGTGTAACCAGGAGCTTGCCAACTGTGGTAAAGGGCTTCGCATAGGTCGTATTCTGGGCAGTTGATTCCGCAGCGTATGGGAATGACTTTGTTCCGTGTGCCCGATCCACACTCTCGGCGATGGCGTTCTGCCGGGAGCACTAAATTGTTCGGCCGACGATGTGCCGATTATGCGCCGGGGATCTTTATTATTCATCCGTCGTCGGAGTTTCGTCTGCCGACATACGACTAACCCCAGTAACAGTTGCATCACTGTAAAGAACTTTGGTTTGGGTAGGCGGGACAGGGGTATTTCGCGACGGGGGTGTGGAACCAAGAAGCCCGGGACTGATGGCACGAGGCTCACTCAGATGTCAATCCATACGTGCGTCTCTAAAATCGGCGGGTTAATTAACATGAAATTCTTGGTGAAGAAAAATGGGACTAAAAATTGCATATAGGTTCTACATTCATGGTGGCCAACACGAAAAACACCATGGACATCTTTATTTATAAGGGTTCAGGCCCTAAAGCTCAAAACTGACTTGCAATCACGTGACTAGTGGAACGGGGTAATGGAACTGTCCTGGAAATAGTGGGGGCTCTGGTGGTGACCGGGTCGGAGGGGTGGTTGAAGGGTCCAACCTAAAGCGCGTTATGGAGACTGTTGAGGGGTTGTCACCCGTGTCTATCACTTGTTTTTATTGGCTGGCACCACTTGCCATAGGGTGGGCCGGACAGTCCTTTTACCGCTTCATTACTAACCGGGCTATCCCCACCAAGGCGCAGGCTAACTGAGCATAAAACCGAGTCTTGGGATATCTTAATTAGAGTATCGTATCCGAATCACACCCTCGGAATTGCAGAGGGTCGGGCGCGGCATAGTCTGACGAGGCCAGCCGCAACAGCTCCTGTTGGACCATGTCTGTGATCTCACCCACTCCTGCTACATTGAGGCAGTGTGGTGATTAGTTCACAGTCGTATTAACCCCCGTTTCTCACCTGTAGTCAAATTCTCTCGCCAGCGCATAGTCCTTCCCGAGATCGTATCGTTTCATGATTTCCGAACCCAGATCCAACTCCTCCAGTTCCTAAACCTCTTGCCCAGTCCCTCTTATGCTCATCCTACCTGCTTCTGAATACATTATACTCCTGATATGCGACTGACTGGATGTAAGAAACCAATAAATCTACAAGCTTCTTTGTCAATACAGTAGTTATGAAGCCACACCGTACACCGCCGAGGCGCTCATTTCTGGGTGGCCTCGTGCAAGAGCCACTAATGGTCAACTCTGTCAAACCTCCCCCCACTATACAAACCGAAGTAAAAAGGTTCACGGGTTGCAACCGCGAGACCTCTGTGCAAACTCTTGAACAGAACGTATCGCCGTTTTGGTCAAGCCATGTGTGCAGTTGCCAAGTTGTCCAACTGGGTAGAGCGGATCGAGTTATACAGGAAAATGTCCAGTAGCCATCTTCTAAGTGACCTCTCTAAATGTAAGTCACAGCGCAATCGGCCTCCAATCTCTAGGCTTCTTGCACTCTGGGCCGGTCTTTGTGGACTTAGAGATCGGGATTACGCGCAAATGCTTAAATGCAGTCGGTCAATGTTAAAATATCGAAAAAGCAATCGCTACTAGAGGAGTTGTAGCTCCGATGCGTAACAGAAAGCCAGAGGGTATCCCATCCAGACCAGGCACTTTACACGGGCAGTGCTGCAGAGTGTACCAATTACCTGTTCTCGAGTGACTAGTTTTGTATCTCCCACAACGGTCTTTCTCCTGGTCCATCTTGGAGTGGGCATCGGAGGGCTTCGGTTGGAAATAATCGCTTACGGAGGGCTGCTCGAATCGTCTCACAGGCGTTCGGTTATTAACCCCCGGATTCCTGTGCCTGGTCTATAGTTAGACGGAGGTGCTTCTTAGAATCCGCCTGAGTTTGTGGCCATCGTTTAAAAACTGAATGTAAATAAGTCGCCATCATCCATACTCGGAGTTTATAGCAAACCCTGTTGACTATTCTCTTTGCCGGCACAACCCTTGGAGTCCCCAACTTTCGTGATGGTAAGACGGAACAACAAAACGGAGATTTCACGGAATGATGAATCTACGCACAATGGTCGGCCAATTTAAGTACAGGATAAGAAAGGGCGGAAATTTTTGACCGACGGAGATAAGCGTTGTAGGACTTAGAGTGATCCAATACTACAGCTCGAAGCGCGCTGGCGCTAAGTTCAGCTACTATTACAAAGACGAACCGCTGGTTCACATGGAATAGAGCGAGTCAAGGTTGCTTCGGCGCTATGACATTCTGCAGGGCCAAGATATTCACGGTCCCTGTAGGCTGACGTCGGTATAGGCTGACTTTCTCGGGTGGAATATCCATCCCAAAGCTACGCTACTTCAATAGAGTGGCTCGGCCGTAAAATATGTATATATAAATACTCGGAGGCTGTGTGGCTTTGGTGAGTTTTTTTTTTCACCGCTGACAAATATTCGAGTCTCTGTGACAAGGCGTATGTAATATCGGACAACATTTGCAGCCCATCTCAAGCCATTGGAAATCCGATCGGTTTATCACGGATTGCAATCCACACGATCTAGAACTTCTAGTTGGACCCGCATATTCCCGTCATTCGGTGCTGGGCGTGTCTGTATGGGTGGTCAGGTTACGAGATTCAGGACTGCGGAGACAAGGTTAAATGCGGAACGTGCTTAGGAAGGAACTAGAGTTACGGTCGGTTTAATGAGCCCGTGCCATGCTTCTATGGAGACTAGAAGAATTCTGTACACTGGAAATACCCCTTCATCAAGCATGTATCTCTAAAAAGCCAAGAACGACACGTAAGCCAGGGTCCGCACCCCACATGAGTGTGCATACAAATGGATACAGTGGGTAGGGTCACCGTCAACTCTTTCCTGTATTCCAAGAGAACTTGTCTACAAAAGTCGTGATTGCGCCGTCAACTCAATAGTATAGCAGACGCATTGGCTCTACAGGAGCGTCTAGTATGGCCAGTTGCAGGTCAGATTTCGGCAGCAAATATGTCGGAATATAATGATTAACATTACAGGTGCTGCGCCTATATTCGCGCGTAAATCCCATCGAATGATAGTTGAGACGAAGAACCGAATTGTGAGCTCGCATCTAGCTCACTAATATAGGTATATTATGCGTGAAACACAGGACAAACGATTGGTTGTCGTTGAAAGTCAAGGCAGTGGAACGAGGACTCTTCTAGCGTCGCCGTCAAGCTTTAAGTTTTTGTTCCCAAGTCCGACATGTGTTGGGTTTTTAACAGGGTTGACCCCAAGTAGCTGTTTTACTTCAAAGACCACTTTTCGTTAGAGCCTTCGGCAATCAGAGTTACATACAATTATGTCGGATTCCATTGACCTATCCACAGACATCAGCGGGTTACATCGAATCGGTATAGCCTTGCAGATCAGTGTTCAAGCTATCCTTCCCGCGCAATATACCGTATCGTTGCTAATTGCTAGACAGGGAGCTGTATCACTGCGTTAGAGATGAGACGACCTAAACAATGTGTTGTAAATCTGAAGAAGCCGTGAGGTGTCCGATGAATCGTCATGATAAGAATTAGGCGGCAGTTTCTAGAAGATTAAGACACCGGCCTAGTGACGTCGTGCCCCGGCGTGTCTCCAAATCTCCTATTGTGGTCCGTCCAGTTTATTGAATCCGCCAAGAACAGGCATGAAGTGATTAAATCCAACATCTTTTCTAATGTAGCGGAATGGTTTCAAGCGACGATTTGTTAGTTGCCACGTAAAGGCGTAAATAGGCCGAGCTTGTTCGGTGGTATTCCGTGTGGATTTTGGCTACCCAAATCAAACATCATTGCGTGGGCGTTAATGGTACAGTATATTGTTTCATAGATCTTGGTAAGTTGGTTATCGCATTGCAAGAACCCCTACATGTATGGGGTAATGTGCCGCGCGGGCAGTGTTTAAATGGGTTGTGCGAGTCACCCCGCCCTTGCCCTAGTAATGTGTTTACAAAGAAAAAGCATAATATTGTGGCTTAATCGTGATGCAAGTAGAGGTAGTGAAGGCGACGGTCACAAGCATATTGAAGTTGAAGGAGGGAGCCTAAACAAAAACAAGAATGACACCCAGGCGGACATCTTTATACCAGCTATAAACTAAGGATAAAACTTCGATACATGCATGACCAGGGATGGGACGGGGATTTCGCAACCCAGCCCATGTTAACCCTAACACACAGGTGGTAACTTTGTTGGATGATCACATAGTAAAAGGTCTGAACAGTCACGAGGTTGACGTGTTACACAGGTTTGTTCTGTTGGTTCGTGCTGCATAAAATGTTGAGACAAGATGAGGAGTGTTAGTCTAAATCACGATAAAGGGAATTTCCCCTGCATCTTACAGACTAGGGCCCTAAAACAATGTTGCCATTGTTCATCGTTTTCAATCGCCCGAAATAGGTGTCAACCACTCTTCATGGGAGTTAGCGCGTTTTTTAAACGTTCTGAGCGGATATCGTTGTGTAGGATTTCTATCCGACAGTTAGCAAGACTTCGGCTTTCTATTCCAAAGAGGCACGTGCACTCTCGTTGTTCCCCGGATTTTTCTCTCCTGACTTTGTACCGCGTAGGCTAGCTTCCAATCCTATGAGCCCGGCTGTGTTTCTAATCATAAACGCGTATCATCCTGTCGAAGTAGATTGCATGCGTCTACAAGTCCGGTTGGAATGATAGGAATAACCAGGACAAATGAGAACGAATGGGTAATATTGAGTGCAAATAGCTGCATGTTGACGCCCCATGGGTTGTTGCTATTGTATCGTGGTGCCCCTGTGTGTTATCCTTTGCTCACTTCAAGATGAAAATTGTTAACAAGTATACATGGAAGTGCCAAGGCGGCGATATGAATATGCATACGTACACGTGGTGAATTATGTATGGGTCAACCGCACTACCAAGAACTTGGCATTCTCAGGCGGACGACGCTCGGGTAATCTAGTCTCGACCCCGACGCCGACCAACCCGATAAAGGTGTCTCCCCCTGGTCACTGTAGATATCTTCATAGTATGTATGTATGTATGTATGTACCAAGGGGCGTGGGAAGAGAGCCTCGTGTTGACGAGGCGGAAGGAAGAAGAGGGTGTAGCGCCAAGACGGGCAGAACATTGTACTGTTGACGGCAATGGTGGGACGGATGAGTGAGTTGTTGATGAATACGATGGCATAACTGCCAAGAAAAGATACCAGCGAGGCTGACTTTACATACATCGTGAATTCCTATAAAGACTACCAACATTCCACCACCAAGATGTCTTTTTTCTCCCTTTACTTCTCCAGAGCATCACATCCACCGATCTCATCTCTCGTTCTTTCCTGGCTCCTCTCCCCCGCCTCTCTTTGTAAATATTTCTTTCGTTTCTTTGTTTCTAATCTCTTCTGCTTGACTTTCCGGTCTACCTATCCAACCCACGATTGCCTCGCTTGTATATAATTGGCAAACCCTCTTGAACTATACTCAACATGAAGTCTTTCTCCACCGCTCTTACCGGCGCCGCCCTCGTCGGTGCCGCCCTTGGCGAGGTTACCCTCGGCAAGCGTGCTGATTCTTGCAACACTGCTACCGACCGCACTTGCTGGACCACCGATGGCTACGACATCAACACCGACTACAACACCGAGGCCCCCACCACTGGTGTGACTCGCAAGTACACCCTGGTTGTCGAGGAGGCTACCAGCACCGCTGCTGACGGCCTCACCAAGCCTTTCGCCATGGTCATCAACGGCACCTTCCCTGGTAAGTTTAAACATGGTTCCACAATATCGCACCCACAACAATTTGCTAACTGACATTCACAGGTCCTACCATTTACGGTGACTGGGGTGATGAAGTTGAGATCACTGTTGTCAACGCTCTTCAGCACAACGGTACTTCCACTCACTGGCACGGTCTCTGGATGAAGAACAACAACATCGCTGATGGTGTCAACGGTATCACCGAGTGCCCTACTCCCCCCGGCTTCAACCACACCTACAAGTTCAAGCTGGAGCAGTACGGTACTACTTGGTACCACTCTCACTTTTCCACTCAGTACGGTACTGGTGTTGTTGGCGCCTTCGTTGTTAACGGACCTGCTTCTGCCAACTACGATGTCGACCTTGGTCCTTACACTATCACCGATTACTGGTACAAGACCGCCGAGGAAATCTTCACCGAGTACATCATTCCTTCCCCTGGTGTTGGTCCCGCCCCCGACAACATCCTGTTCAACGGTACCGCTGTCTCCCAGTACGGTGGTGAGTACGCTGTCACTACTCTTACCCCCGGTAAGACTCACCGTCTTCGTCTGATCAACCCCTCGGTCGATACTGAGATGATTGTTTCCCTCAACAACCACAACCTCACCGTCATCCAAACTGACTTGGTCCCCGTTGAGCCTTACACCGTCGACTCTGTCCTCCTCGCCATTGGTCAGCGTTACGATGTCCTGATCACTGCTGACCAGGCCGTTGACAACTACTGGTTCAACGTTACCTTCCCCAGCGGTGGCGCTTGCGGTTCCGCCGAGGTCGACTTCCCCGCTGCCATCTTCCGCTACGAGGGCGCCGAGGACGCCAACCCCACCGATCCTGGCACTGCCCCCGTTGACCAGTCTTGCGATGACAAGGTTGACTTCGTTCCCGTTGTCCCCAAGACTGTTCCTACCACCAGCTTCGAGGAACAGGCCAATGACAACGAGCTCGGCGTCGGTATCACCACTCGCCCGTGGCGCAACGTTGACTCTCGTGTCTACTGGACCGTGTCTGGTTCTAACATGAACATCACCTGGGGCTACCCCACTCTCGCCTACGTCCGTGACAACATTACTGACTACCCCGACATTTTGAACGCCTATGACGTGGATGATTCTCTTGACTGGTCTTACTGGGTTATCAACAACGAGCTCGGTGTCCCCCACCCTATCCACCTTCACGGCCACGATTTCTACATTCTCGGCACTTCCGGTACCGTCGACACTGTTACCACCTTCAACGCCACCACCGACTTCGCTTCGCTTAACTTCGAAAACCCCACCCGNCCCGCCGTGATGTCACCATGCTTCCTGGTTCCGGTTGGTTGGTTATCGCCATGGAGATGAACAACCCCGGTGCCTGGCTCATGCACTGCCACATCGCGTGGCATGTCGGTAACGGTCTCTCCGTTCAGTTCCTCGAGTCCCTGTCCACCGTTAAGGAGCAGTTCGATCTTGACTCTGTTCTTGAGCCCCTCTGCTCCGAGTGGAACGCCTACAACGAAGATGCCCGCTACCACCAGGAGGACTCTGGTCTGTAAGCGCTTCGCTTAGCTCATCATCTTTGCCATTTAAATACTTCCGCTATCTTTTCCCTCCCCGCTTCCGGGTTGGTCCCGTTTCCGTCGCAGCCTTTTTGAGAGAGAGACCTGCCCCAGAAAGAGTCCAATTTCCCCCAAGTCCTTTTACTCCCTTTGATCTTTTGAGAGGACTGATGATGTTGATTGATCTGATCTCGTCCCCGGTTACTTCCGCCGCTACTACCTCTTTGTACATACCAACCCGATTTGGTGGCCGCGTTTATTCTGCCTATAACCCCCCTTTTGCTCTTTGTCGTTTTTTGTTTGGATCTGTAGGGAAAGATGCAGATTGACTCTCATCGCCGCTTTTTGTATATAGCGCGGTTCTTGATTGCCTTATTGGATAATTGTGTTTCTAGTGTTCCGGCGGTACTTGTGCACGACTGACTCCTGGTTACTCGATTGTTTGGTACCACGGAAATCGACTGAGTGATTGTATATATAAACCAATGTCAACATTATAACTTCTGAATATAAGTTGTAACCGAAACATAACTCTCCCTTTTGTGATTGCTTGTATGCTGAGTGTTTGTTATCTTTGTCACAAAACTGAACAACTAATGTAACAGGCACCATTGCTTTGGATGCCACCTGCTCACTGTCACATCTACCTTCAGTAAAAAAAGTGTGACTCCGTTTCTTATCTCAAATTACTAAAATGCGCTACCTAGATGTAACGAGCATTTATATACGTCGTCATCCTCGTCAGCTCCCAAGTCTCACTCGTGACCGAGAAAGAACAGTGTCTCGGACGTTTATGGCAAGCTCCTTTTTTCCTTATTACGCGGGGAGTACTTTGTATGTCTGTCACTCCGTACATCCTATTAGTCGGCCGTGATAGTGACCGTGGATTTCTTTAGTCAATATCAGCCAGTCCCGCGAGCCTGTATCTGTTGAACACCAACTTAGGCCAGTGTGCCAATTCAAACATGAGCTTAAATGTCAATCTGCAATGACACGGATGAATGACTGACCACGCCGCATATTGTCAACATTCACGTGCGTTTCTATATCACTGGAGATGTGATCCATCGGGTGGAAACATCATTATTACCTTTTGCTCGGGCAAGGATATATGTATACAGAAGCATCCGTGTGTCTTCATAAATTTGATGTATAAAGCTAACTCGTTTCCGGCAAGAACCCCCAAATCTGGCGCTCGTAACCGATTGCAAAGTTCCTTCCCATCCCAGGTTTATACATTGTAGGTCAGTTTGTGTCACCTCTGTAGTGACGCTCAGCACTGACCCACCTTTTTATGAGCGCGTTTTACTTCACCAAGCAACTGCCGGACCCACCGCCTTACTAAACAAGTGAACCCTGGCTTGTGAACAAATGGCGGGTTATAGTCCAAATGCAAAAGTCCTATCTTCATCCGGGGCGGCCTAGAACGACAGCAAAATGGCGAAGATGTTTATGATACGACGTTGACTTGTAGGGTTGTCCACCTTGTGCTTGCTAGTGCCACGCCAACAAATATGAAGATTCACCGGTTGGACGTAGCGAGTGCGTTTATGGAGGCGTGTATCTCTGACAAAACTTCAGCCTTTGAGGAATTGTCACTCGAAGGTTAACATCTAGACAGGGTACTCCGGAGTACCGCTCTAGAGACCAAAAAACGGTAGTCTGGGGCAAGTTAATAAAACACTTTCGGTCTATTAGCGTGGAGACATTTACACTCTTCTTGGGACCCGGTAATAAAACGCCCCCAATAGATATAAGATAGACTAATAGGGCTTTTTGAAAAGGAAATCCAGCGCATGCTGACTTATTCTGCGAAATAGGTAACATCCTTGCTTTTGAGTGTCTCAGTACCCCCTTTTTCTATCTTCGGCCTCATGATCCCGAAAACTTCAGTGGGCGGGCCAATGCACCGTCAAAACGCCCCTTTCAGCGACTTCTGGGTACAATCTGTTGGCTTTCACTTGATACCTAGCCAAGTGTAGGTTTTGCACCATCAACTTCCGGCTTCTTCGGTACATAACTTGCGATATATCACTAGATCACTCTTCTAGAGCTCGCCCACTATTATGGATAGGGAGAAAAGGGAAGAGTACATATGATCTCTGTATCACAATATTGGGCGGTCTAGATGTCTACTTTTGCGTGTCACGAGTTTGACACCCTTGTATATGAAACAAATAATAAGCAACTCATATTTCTAAATTTCGAAATACTATACATGTTCCTTTTCAGGTTTACCTCTACATGAGTTCTTGTATACTGTTTACAACGCTAGACATGGAACATGCCCCGATATATGCATCGACAGGGTATACGATGTGAACATGGCTATAACCGAGCGTGCGCTAACCCTAACAATTGACGGTCCCTGAATCCATGCCCATGTGAATATGATTCACAATTGACTCCTTGATGCTTGGAAGAAGCTATTTCGGCCTGTCTAATCTGGCTACTTCCTCATCCCATCGGGCCCCACACCTAGGCGACACAAGGTGATATGCATAATTACCGCCTCCCATTATATGGCACTCCATCGCGCAGTTTTAGATAAGATCTCCCTGGACGTTATACTCCGCCACCCACAAAACAGACTTGCAAGCGCGGTTTCCATTATTGTTCCCGGGTATACCGGCCGGCCCGGCGATGCCCCGAAACCGCACGGACCAACGCCGTTTGGCCGAAACCAACGATTTGCCCACCATGCGAGCAATGAATTCGAAAAACAATCTCCTGGGTCAGGGTATTGGTATCCACAATGAGTGGCTGAATATGTAAAACCTACACTCTAAAATTATGTCCATGATAGCTCAAGTTGTTTGGTTTTTTCCGGGCTGATGTAGCTTACATTGAGATCTTATAATTAGGGCGATTTAGCTCCGATCTAAGGGCAAATATCTATCTTTGAACAGATCTTTCCTACCTAAGGATCAGAGAGTAGCAGACAGATTGACGAGTTTGACAAGCGCGGAATGTTCCGCTGCTAGCGTCCGTAATATTCTTCAGACGCATCAGCGTCAATTGTTCCCTTCGGCACTTCAGCCGCGGCAGTTGTCACCGTCGGTTTCAAGAACAGTGATCTTTGGGCTAAATTTAAGATAAAAAACACGTTTTCTTAGTGTCATGAACCCTTTCGGATGTATAGAGGCGTCTGGGCCAAGCGCAACCTGGGATGATGTAGAATGAGGTCTACTATTTCCAAGATCGGTGACACTATCCTCCGAGGCGGACCAAGCACATGCACGGCAGTACTGATGACGACGATAGTATCAGCAACTATTCAGTCGTTGGTATGAGACCTTCGTAGTGTTCGTAAGGATGCATTAGACAACGGAGGTTTGGTGCAGTAAGCACGGAGAGACGATAGTGGCCTCAGTGCAGCCCGACTAGCTTCACCTTGTTGCCGAATGTATCACATCACATCCGTCGGCGCTGAAATTCATCCGGACTGCGATCTAGAAAGATGTTATCGGATTTATTGCAGCCGCCACGAATTCTATAAAGACTCTCACGGTGTCCCTTTAGAATTGTGTATTCTCTTCCCTTTCTTCTCTAGATCACCACGTCTATCGATCTTGTCTCTCTTTCTCCCTCTCTCCTCCACTCTTTGTAAATATATCCTTTCATTTCTTTGTTTTTAATCTCTACTACTCGACCTTCCGGTCTCCCTATCCAACCCTTCGGAATTGCCCGCATTTGTATATAATTGGCAAACCCCTTTGAATAATAATCAACATGAAGTCGTTCTCTACTGCTATTACTGGTGCCGCCCTTGCTGGCGCCGCTCTTGGCGAAGCAACCATTGGCAAGCGCGCCGAGTCTTGCAACACCGCTACCAACCGTACTTGCTGGACTACTGATGGTTTTGACATCAACACCAACTACATGGAGAGGTCTCCCACTACCAATGTTACCCGCAAGTACACTTTGGTCGTTGAGGAGGTCGAGAACTCCTTAGCCGATGGGTACGCAAAGCCCATTGCCTTAGTGATTAACGGTACCTTTCCTGGTAAGTCATAATAACAAGCAATACCGCAACGTTGATAACAAGAAACTAATCCAATCCACAGGTCCCACCCTTGAGGCTGACTGGGGTGATGAGGTTGAAATCACTGTCATCAACAACATGTCTGACAACGGTACTTCCACGCACTGGCACGGTTTCCAGATGAAGAACAACAACATCATGGACGGTGTCAATGGTATTACCGAGTGCCCTACTCCGCCTGGGTTTAACAAAACCTACAAGTTTAAGATGGAGCAGTATGGTACTACCTGGTACCATTCTCACTTCTCCGTCCAGTATGGAAGTGGTGTCGCTGGTGCTTTCATTGTTAACGGACCTGCTTCCGCCAACTACGATATCGACCTTGGCCCGTTCACTGTCGCTGATTACTGGTACCAGACAGCCGAGGAGCTCTTCTCTGAATATGTGATCCCTGCCCCTGGTATTGCTCCCTCTCCGGACAACATCTTGTTCAATGGTACCGCTGTCTCCGAGTACGGTGGTGAATACTCTGTCACCACGCTTACGCCCGGCAAGACTCACCGTCTTCGTCTGGTAAACCCCTCAGTTGACTCTGAGATGATCCTGTCCCTCAATAACCACAACTTTACCATCATCCAGACCGACTTTGTCCCAGTTCAGCCTTACACTGTCGACTCGCTTGTCATGGCCATTGGCCAGCGGTACGATGTCCTAATCACTGCGGACCAGGAGGTTGGCAACTATTGGTTCAACGTCACCTGGCCCAGTAGTGGTATTTGTGGCTCTTCCCAAGTCGACTACCCTGCTGCTATCTTCCGATATGAGGGTGCTGAGGATGCTAACCCCACTGATCCCGGTACCGCCCCCACTGACCAGTCCTGCGACGACATCACCGACTTCGAGCCTGTTGTTTCTGTCACCGTTCCTTCCACAACTTTCGAGGACCAGGCTGAGGACCAAGATCTCAGTGTCACTTTCACCAACCGTGCCTGGAGAAATGTTGACTCTCGTGTTTACTGGACTGTCTCTGGTTCTAACATGAACATTACGTGGGGCTACCCTACCCTCGCCTACCTCCGCGACAACGTAACTGACTACCCTACTCGCTTAAATGCCTACACCGTCGATGATTCTCAGGAGTGGTCTTACTGGATTATCAACAACGAGCTTAGTGTGCCTCACCCTATCCATCTCCACGGTCACGACTTCTACATTCTCGGCACTTCCGGCACCGTTGACTCTGAGACCACCTTCAACGCCACCACCGACTTCGACAAGCTCAACTTCAACAACCCCACCCGCCGTGATGTTACTATGCTTCCCGCTGACGGTTGGTTGGCTCTCGCTTTCGAGATGAACAACCCCGGTGCTTGGCTGATGCACTGCCACATCGCGTGGCACGTCGGCAATGGCTTGTCCGTCCAGTTCCTCGAGTCAATAGACACTGTTAAGGAGCAGTTCGACCTTGACTCTGTCTTGGAGCCTATCTGCTCCGAGTGGAACGCTTACAACGAGGATGCCACCTACCAGCAGGAGGATTCCGGTCTGTAAGCTTTTTGCTTTGCAGGTTCTTGTCATGTACTACACACTATCGCTGTCTTTTTCCTCCCCGCTACCGGGTTGGTCTCGTTTTCGTCGCAGTCTTTTTGAGAGAGAGAGACCTGTCCCTGAAAGAGACTAACTTCATACCCATGTCCTTTACTCCCCTTCATCCTTTGAGAGGCTTGATGATGTTGATTGATCTGATCTCGTTTCCGGTTCCTTCCGTCGCTACCAAATCTTTGTACATATAACCCCGATTTAGTTGCCACGTTTATTGTCTCTACAACTCTACCCTTTGCTTTTTGTCGTTTCTTTTGCTTTGGTCTGTGGGGAAACACACAGATTAACCTCTTGGCCACTTTTGTTCATAGTGCGGTGCTTGATGGTTTTGTTAGATTCTTGTGTGTCTGCTTTCCGGGTGGTGCTTGTCTGGTGCTACCTCCTGGCTCACTTGATTTTCTAGTACATTGCAAGTTGAACTACTAATTGTGTATATAAATCAATCTTTAGATCACAACTCCTGAATATAAGTTATGATGAAAACCTACCTGTCTACCTTGTGCCGATTTGCATGCTCGTTATCTCACAGGCTGTTCATCACGTCTGACAAAATATTCACCCCGAGACTGTTTCACTAGCTGCCAACTGCTTATATCACGCGGGGTTGACATAAAGCAGTAGCTTGTGAGCATCCTTTGACGGGTATTGGTTCCTAATTCTCTGTTGTAGCATCTATATTGTCCCCATATGACTCCCTATTTTGGATCCACTCTTGATTGAACCTGGGCATTGCCATTTCCGTCGAGATATTTCGATTTAGCGATTAGATTGATATCTTCCCTATATTCATCGGTGACCATTATGCATCTGCGTCGTTATAAATGGCAACTTACTGATCGAGAAAGCGTTAGACCGCAAATGTACTACATTGACCATCTTGTCCAATGAACTGCTTCTTCAATTTACTTTTCAAACTCTAAAAACACACCGGGTGATCGTTTCGGACATTTAACGCATAGTTGTTTATATGATTCTCCATGTGTCCCCTGCAACTCAGACCGACCGTTGTCTACAACGTCCGTGGCAGGTTCCGTGTTTCACAGGGGGCATGATGTACATGTGTCATTCTGTGTGACTGGCTTGGTAACGTTGATAATTACAGAGGGGTCGTTTTGGTAGTATCAGTTGGTCAGACGAACCTGTCTCTGTCAGACGTCAACGTAGGTCAGTGCGCTGAGTCAAGCATATTCTCTAATATCAAGCTCCAGCGCCAAGGAGGAATGTCTAACCACGCAGCATCCTGTCAAAGTCCACGTGTGTTTTTATGTCACTAGAGAATTGGCATTATGTACATTATATCACGTCATTTGGTGAGAACTATCTGCTATAAAGTTTGTTATTGACGTGTCACAGAGTCGTCCAAAACGCGGTAGCACCAAGTATGCAAGTCAAAGGATGTCTCAATTTTATAACCCACTGTACCAAAACATCTAACAAGAGAATAGAGGTGCAATCTCTTAGTGGCAAACAATGTTAATGGTTTTTGATCGTACCAGGATACATACACATATGCATAAGGGGCATGCACGCCTTGGTGAATACTTTGTATACAACTAGCTCATTCTATCCAGAATGCTGTAGATCCGGCCCTTGTTGCTGTTCACAAAACTGCTTCCCGTCACACATCTATCCAGTACAATTGGGCCTTCATTACTTTCGTCGTAAATCTCATGTCTGAACAACCTTTTGGTGTGATACTGACTACGTATCTGGCCTCTTATTCTCAATCCCTTCGCCACTACACGGCCATTAGATGATACTGTTATGGACCGAAATGGGCCTGTCGGATGTAGCCGACTCCGATTATGTGACCCCCGCAAAAATTTGACGCAGAGCCTGATAAGCGCGGCAAAGAGCATGACGTGGACTTTAGTCTGGGCGACTGATAACCGAGCTGCGGGGAACAGTCTTGCCGTTTCGGGGGCCACCGGCAGCATTGTGGTTGAAGTGATATCAAAGGTGGAGCCGTTGAACATGACACGGAAATACTACTGCCGACAACCGCTGCCTAATTTATAGTCAAAATTCCTGTTTGCAATGAAATGGCACATTCCTAATTCTCAATCCAGCTACTTTACTACACAACTACAACGCATTGACTCCGATGTTATCTTAAATCCATAAAGTGTGTATGCAAGGCTAGAATGAATATTTCTTGTCACTTAAGAAATCAATCCTACCGGTAGCTACGGATACCGATTTACAGATTATAGGTGTTATAGTGCCGTCGCGCAACACGGGAGAGTGGGTCCAAGAGGCATGAGGTTAACAATCCATGCGACTCTTTGGATAGTTAGGACACCAATGAAAGGTGGATGCATAGTACTTGAAAATGCGGGTAGAAGGTGATGTTTGTAAATGTAAATTTATTCCTGACTTTCCACGGGTCAGTGAAAAAAAGCAAAAATTGAGTTGGTGTTAAACATATGGACATGGGTGTTAAGCTTGATGACGTCACAAGGAACTCCATAGGTATGAGATCATGTGACGATACATGTTCCTTGTCATCGTAATTGTGGAACCCCCTCCCGGGTTTCTCTTTCCTCCGGCTTCTACTTAGATAACTTATTATATACTGAACAAGTGAAGACAGACACTGAAAGCAATACAACTGTTATCCACCGACATACTCGTTATTACGAGTATCAACAACTCCCCAGTTTCGCACCCGCATATTCCCGCCGTTTGGTGCTGGCCGTATGGGCGGTCAGGTTACGATATTCAAGGCTGCGGAGGCAAGGCCAAATGCGGAACGTGCTTAGGAAGGAACTAGAGGTGTGGCCGGTTTAACGAGCCCGTGCCATGCTGCTGTAGAGACTAGAAGAATTCTGTACACTTGAAATACCCCTCCATCAAGCATGTATCTCTGAAAAGCCAAGAACGACACGTAAGTCCGGGTCCGCCCGCCATATGAGTGTGCGTACAAATGGATACAGTGGGCAGGGTCTTCGTCAAATCTTGCCTGTATTCCAAGAGAACATGTCTACAAACGTGATTGCACTGTCAACTCAATAGTACAGCCGATGCAATGGGTTTACAGGAGCGTCTAGGATGGCCGGTTGCAGGTCAGATTTCGGCAGCAAACATGTCGGAATATAATTACTAACGTTATAGGAGCCGCGCCTATATTCGCGCGTAAATCCCATCGAATGATAGTTGAGACGAATAACCGAATTGTGAGCTACGCATCTAGTTCACTAATGTGTGTATATTGTTCGTAACACACAGGCCAAAGGATTAGTTGGCATTGCAAATGAACGCAGCGGAACGAGGACTCTTCTAGCGTCGTCGTGAAGCTTCAAGTCTTAGTTCCCAAGTCGGGCATGTTTTGTGTTTTTAACAGGGTTGACCCCAACTGGCTGTTTTACTTCACAGACCACTTTTCGTTAGAGCCTTCGGTAATCAGGGTTACATACGATTACGTCGGATTTCATTGGCCTATCCATACACATCAGCAGGTTGCATCGAATCGGTATAGCCTTGCAGATCAGTGTTTAAGCTATTCTTCCCGCAAAATATACCGTGCATCGTTGATAGTTACTAGACAGAAAGCTGTATCACTGGGCTAGGGATACTACGACGTGAATGACGCGTTGTAAATACGAAGAATCCGCGAGATACCCGGTGAATCGTCATGTCAAGAATGAGGCGGCAGTGCTCAGAAGATAAAAACACAGACCCGGTAACATCGAGACCCGGCGTATCCCCGGACATTCCGTTGTGGTCCATCCGGTTTATTGAATTCGCTAAGAACAGACATGAAGGGATTAAATTCAACATCTGTCCTATTGTAACGGAAGGGTTTCAAGCGGCGATGTGCCAATTACCACGTAAAGGCGTGAATAGGCCGAGCTTATTCGATGGTATTCCGTGTGGATTTTGGCTACCCAAATCAAACATTGTTGCGTAGGCGTTGATGATACAGTATATTTGTCTCATCGATCTTGGTACGTTGCTTATCGCATTGCGAGAACTCTTACTGAAGTAACATACCACGTAGGCAGTGTTTAAATAGGTTGTGCGAGTCATCCCGCCCTTGCCCCAGAATTTTGTTTACAAAGAAAATGCAGAATTTTATGGCTTAATCGTGATGCAAGTGGACATCATAAAGGCGACTGTCATAAGCATATTTACGCTGCAGGAGGCAGCCCGAACAAAAATAAGCATGACACCCAGACGGACATACGCATATACCCTAAAAACTTGTTCAATATTAACCCTAACACAAAGGCAGGAGCTTTGTCGGATTACAACATCAAAGAATTGTTCGAAACATCACAAAGTTGAAGTGTTACACAGACTTGTTTTGTTGGTTTATGCTATGTAAAATGTTGAGCCTAGATGTGTGCTAGTTGAAAGCATAATGAAGGGAATTTCCCCTGCATCCTACAGATTAGGGCCCTGAAACGTTGTTGCCGTCGTTCATCGTTTTTGATCGCCAGGAATGATTGTTTTGCACTCTTCATGGGAGTTAGCGCGTTTTTTAACGTTCTGAGCGGGTATAATCGCATAGGATTTCTATCCGACAGATAGTAAGATTTCGGCTTGTCAATCCATAGAGGCACGTGCGCTCCCGTTGTTTCCCCGGACTTTTCTCCCCTGACTTTGTACCTTGTGAGTCGGCTTCTGTTCCCGAGTCCACTTTTTTTCCTAATCGCAAAAACGCATGATCCTGTTTAAGGACATGGCATGCGCCTACAGGTCCGATCGAAATGGCGGACAAAACTGGGACAAATGGTACAGGTAGGTAATGTTGGGTGCAAACGGCTACATGTTAGAGTCTCATGGTTTCTTGTTGTCGTGTAGTGTTGCCTCTGTGTGTTATTGTATGCCTACTTCAGGACGAAAGTTGCAAGGAAGTACACATGGAAATGGGAAGATGGCGATATGAATCTGCGTACGTACATGCACATGGTAAAATATGTATGGGTCAACCGAACTCCCTAGAACTTGGCACTCTCAGGCGGAAAACGCACGGGTAATCCGACGTCGACGACGATTCCGACGATGCCGATAGAGATACATCCCCCTGGCCACTGAAGATACCTTAATAGTACATACAAATTGTGTACTAAGGGGTGTGAGACAAGAGCTGTGTGTTGAAGAAGCGCAAGGGATAAGAGGGTGTAGCTTCAATGTAGGCAGAATAGTGCACTGATAGCGCCAAAGGAAAGACGGACAAGTGAATTGCTGGTGAATACGATGGCATGACTGCCAAGCAAAGACACCGGCGAGGCTGACATTACATACATCGCAAATTTCTATAAAGACTACCGACATCCCACCCCCAAGATGTCTTTTTTCTTTCTTTCCTTCTCCAGAGCATCACATCCACCGATCTCATCTCTCTTTCTTTCCTCGTTTCTCTCCCCCACCGCTATTTGTAAATATTTCCTTTCGTCTCTTTGTTTCTATTCTCTTCTGCTTGACTTTCCGGTCTACCTATCCAACCCACGATTGCCTAGCTTGTATATAATTGGCAAACCCCTTTGAACTATACTCAACATGAAGTCTTTCTCCACCGCCCTTACCGGTGCCGCCCTAGTCGGTGCCGCCCTTGGCGAGGCTACTCTCGACAAGCGTGCTGACTCTTGCAACACCGCTACCAACCGTACTTGCTGGACCACCGATGGCTACGACATCAACACCGACTACAACACCAAGTCCCCCAGCACTGGTGTCACTCGCAAGTACACCGTTGTTGTTGAGGAGGCTACCAACACTTCTGCTGATGGCTACACCAAGCCCTTCGCCATGGTCATGAATGGTACTTACCCTGGTAAGTTCGCACACAGTCCAGAGATATCACGGCTACAGCAATTTGCTAATCAAAACTTATAGGTCCGACCCTTTACGGTCAATGGGGTGATGAGGTTGAAATCACTGTTGTCAACAACCTCCAGTACAACGGTACTTCCACTCACTGGCACGGTTTCTGGATGAAGAACAACAACATCGCCGATGGTGTTAACGGTATCACCGAGTGCCCCACCGCTCCTGGCTACAACCACACCTACAAGTTTAAGCTGGATCAGTACGGTACTACCTGGTACCACTCTCACTTTTCCACCCAGTACGGCACTGGTGTTGTTGGTACTTTCGTTGTTGACGGCCCTGCTTCCGCTAACTACGACATCGATCTTGGTCCCTACACCATCACCGATTACTGGTACAAGACCGCCGAGGAAATCTTCTCCGAGTACATCATTCCTTCCCCTGGTGTTGGTCCCGCCCCCGACAACATCCTGTTCAACGGTACCGCTGTCTCCCAGTACGGTGGTGAGT
>JMSH01000185.1:7752-22524 GCA_000712465.1 Huntiella moniliformis | reverse complement strand
GGGTGAGGGGTAAAAATATAGTGTGTGAGGCCTGTTCACTCACAAAACTTTTAGTGGGTTGTGCCGTGGCCGTATATGGAAATGGTGGTAAACATGTAAACCCGAGGGGAGTAAGTACATAAATCATATCATTTATTGAACCATCCCAATTGGGAAATAGCAAATAAAAAGTGATTAAAACTGTTGTTAAGTCGAAATAGTATGACTTCCAACTTGTATAAAGTCAGTCTCAATGCCATCTTTGTTTCTCCAAACTAAAAGAAAAAAATCCATCCATCTTGTTCAAAACTTCACTCAATCAACTTCTACATCCATCTCATCTCATCAAAACCTTCAAAGACTCGAATTCTTCGCCATCAAACTTCGCCTACAACACAAAGTGAATCAAGCTTGACGCATTGCTTGTCATCGCCATAAACAACTTTCGTTATATATCGTCAGATTCACCTGTTTTGCCTCTCGGCTACCGCTTACATTTAACTTGCTTATTGGATACTTTGCAAGGCATTCAATCGCTTCAATCGTCTCAATCACTTTAATCTCTTCGACTCTTTTACAAAACAACATATAAATCAAAGTAATTGCCTCGTGCTACAATAACATGCCTACCATGTCGTTATTCAACCCCAATGATCTGTGTAAGTCTTTTGTCTTCTTTTTTTTTTCTTTTTTTTCGCTCTATTCTTTAAATTATCAAGTCAAACAACCTTTTTGGGATCCCGACTCCCCTTGACTTTATAAACCCGCCTTGCCTTGATTACAACATAAATTCAATAAAACCCAAAAAGATGATAGCTAACCATGTTTATATATCTTTGTCACAGCCAACATTGTCAGCAGTCCTGAAGACCACTTTTCTCTTTCAAACACTCATCACGATTCTCCTTCTACTCCTCGCAACTTTAACATCGCTTCTACCGACATGTACGCTACTTCCCAGACTCAACATCCAGTCTTCCAAATGACCAGTCCAACCTCAAGTCATTACAACATGCAGTACAATGTCCACTCTTCTCCACAGATGCAGTTAAGCTCTGCGCCTATGCAATATGGTCTTTCTGTCGGCTCAAACACTAGCTTTAACGCCATGGATAATGCTTCGTTGGGTATGTCTCGCTCGACAAGTGGTCATTCGACACACAGCATTCAGGGTCCGATGTTTATGCAGAACAGACATGCCGTGAACTCGGTCAACTCTTTGATCAACTTCGACAGCAACGCTTCATTCTCTCCTATGGCAACTTCAATGCCACTTTCTATGCCCACTTCTTCTTACACTCTGAATGCGCCTAGCCAGTACACTGTTGGACCTATGGGTCATGGTCTTCCTCCTCTCGCCAACATTCAGAGCTCAGCCGTCTACGAGTTACCTGCCATGCCTAGCAGCCTTCAACAAGATTGCACATCGCCTACCAACTCTCAGACTAACGAGAGAACACTTGTTGACGTCGATGAGAAGAAGCAGATCTACAGTTGCACTTACAGCACATGCACTCTTCGTTTTACTACTACTGAAGAGCTTCAGATTCACAAGAAAGAGGCTCACCGCAATGGAAACCAGCGTCCCGAGGTTAACCAAAAGGGTCCTTTCTACTGCCGTCGCATCAACCCAGCTACCAAGACTCCTTGCGATACTAGCTTCAACCGTCCATACGATCTTACTCGTCATGAACACTCTACTCACGGCAAGGGCGAGAAGTTCGCTTGTGATATCTGCCCAGATCGTCTCTTCAGTCGCGCCGACGCTCTTACTAGACATTACGCACATGTTCACCACCAAACCGCCCGTCCCAAGGATCTGGCCAAGCGTGCGCGTCGTGTACTTAGCCGGGAGTCTCTCAAGAACAGTCGTTCTCGTAGATCCAGCTTACAACAGGCTGCTTCTCCAGTCGCTACCACCCAGCAAGATCAACAACACCAGACTATGTCTTATCCCGCTGGAGGTATGGTCAACCTTCGTCCGTTGCCTATGTCGTCTGTTATGAACGCCAACCAGACTTTACCAACGCCATATGGTCAATACACTACTTATTAGTTGTATTGAGATGATCTTCTAAAGAAGGATGGGGTTTTCAAGTTTTCTCTATTACCCTCATTGAGAGTTTTCGCTTATAGAGACTTGAGAGACTTTGTTTGTTCGTAATGCATCATTCATTGCATACACAGACAAGGATTAACTTCCATAACCCCTTCGATCCCCTGACCAGATTCAGTTCTTTGCACAAAGAATATTTGTCTCTTTGTTTTCTTTCTCACTCTTGGTTTACATATACATTTTGTACGACTGGCCAGGTCTGACGTCATTGCTTACTTCCTTACTCTTTGTTTATTTTGTTTTCTTTTACGAATCATGGCGTTCCTATCATGACTTGCTTCATGACCACTCTGCGTTTTTCATAGCGACTTTGTTTTATACTCTCAGCGTTAGTCGCTTACTACTGTTTGGAATGGCGGTCTCCAGCCTAATTGGGCCTCAATATCTTTTGATCTCGCTCGATTTGTAGAGAACTTTCGAGTCATCCAGGTTCATGTAATCGTCATTTTTGTACCAGCCAGACGGTAGACGATTAGGAGACCCCAAACTTACAGAAAGTACTTTGTTCAACTTTTTTATACGGTTCGATTTGGTTGCCATCAAGACGTCGCGCTCAGATTTCCTTTTGTCTGCATTCTGTTGCTCTTCCGTCCCATTTTTTTCTTTTCTTTTCACGGTGTTCAGGATCATTTCTTTTCCTTTTTCTTTTTTCTTATAGTTTTCATGGAAGTATTTTAGATATTGTTTTTTTTTGCTGCAAAAGCTTGGTTCCAAAGGTCACGAATGAAATTGATTTGAATTTTTTTTTCCCACGATTCTCCTGAAAAACGCTTTGATTATATGTGTGGCAAATTGTATGTATTCAATGTGACAGTGCTTGGGCAGTTACTTTTTTTTCTCTTCTTTTCCGGTTTCTGCCAAGCTGTCTGTTCTCACGTGTCGAATATTCCCAACCTCTGTTCTATGTACATGATAGAAAAAACTCATTGACATGAACCATATTCCTTGACAAACTTCGCCCGTCTTGACTTTATCCACTATATACGCTCGTCCCCGCCTCCCCCTATATTTGGCTTTGCCTGATTCTGTGCCGGGTGGCCTCGGGGCGTACAAGGGGGGACCCGGATGGTGACTACTACCGGCTGTGAACCCGTAACTCCGTTGTCCGCCGTATGAATGTATACCGGACGGTCAAGCGTCTGATCACAGATTCTATATATATAGATGTATACATATATTCAGTACAAATCATGCCGGTTTCGGGCTTTCAACTTGCTTTTGTACCCGAGCCGTTTGCACTGAGCAAGTGCGTGCGTTTATCTGACCGGGTGTACTGATGGACGGACTTTGATATCGGCCCTTTCAAATGGAATCAGTGTTTCTATGCATATATTCAGCTGGCTTGGTACTACATACATACATGCAACTCGCTTGTTTTCATTGTACTTCTAATGTGCCATGGAACCAATCTATCATGCTTCTAACATATCCATATGTAGTAATGAGGCTGCTTGTATTGGACCGCAATGACTTCAATGTCGCCATTATTGCTACCAGTGCAGAGCCGCTTCACCGTGGTATACCGCTCCTACTTTACGCCTGCAGCTTTGCTCACCGAGATGAGGGTCATAAGTATTTTGACGGTCGGTGTACGGTTGCATTCTCACAACTTGATTTGATGCAAGTTTGTATGCAAGCGCCTGACATACCGTGGGCGGAAACAGGGGTACGTAGGTCACTATGGGGCTACGTGCAGATATTGTAACTTGACTGTGCGATACATTGGGTACATTGTAGTGGATACGAACATATACTTGGTTACTGCCGTGTTTTGGCGGGACGGGGACGGGGGCGGGGACGGATGCAGTATGTATGTATGTACGTATGTATGTACATATGTCCACACATATATGTACATATGTATCTGTGGGGAGGGAGGGAGGGACTTCTTGCATAACTAAATTTGTGGAGAAAAAAGGAATTTAAGAGACATGGCGGTGGGCGTATGGCTTGAGTTGCATGGTGTAACAGAACAAGCTATGTATGATGTCAACGAGTGGATTCCAAACCTCGGTCAGAATATGACGTCATTGCTTTAGGTTTTGGGAATGCATGATAGGCTGGGTAAATTTTTTCTCACTTGCTTTGTTTTCTCTCTTACCTCTTACCTATGTCATTTTCATGGGTAGGCACATGCACGAGCTGTTGCATCGTGGGGTAAAAAGGACGTATGTATGTCCATTCAAAGAGAAGAGCGGCACTTGAGAAGTGAGATGACGTTATGCCGTGGTGCAAATCATGGGTAATTGTGTTTGGGGGGGATTTTTTTACATTTTCCATGAGGAAACTTCCAGGGTGGGTCGACGGAATATCGGGATCTGTTTCCAGGGCTGGAGGCCAATCATTTTCATGGTTTGAAACGGACTTTTTGGAATGTATACCTACCTGTATGTGGACTGGGTTTTAGAGGGGTTTAAGGAGTGACGTATGAACATGCATATTCAAAATTGATAGGGCATACAGATGTAGATTTTGAGGATCAAACAGTAGGATTTCTTTTTGCGCCCCCTTGTTACGCTGCAGTGCAGAAATGATGTCAACTCACATCATCATCAGCTTGCCCTGTATTTTTGCTCAGGGCGGAATGTAAAGGAAAATAAAACAAGGATTGATTTTGGGGAGATCGACGTCACCGGAATTTCAACAAGCTTTGTGAAACCTACGTCGATTTGATCTTTGGATGTATGTATGTACTTGCGTAGGTACATGTGTATACAAAAGCTTATCCTGGACTTTCGGAGATAAAAAGATGTACCGATGAAGTGACAACATGAGTGACTGAATACTTTCTTTGGGGTTCTCCAGGTTAAGCCTTTGTTTCTTCTACTTCTTCATAAACAGATACACGTTTTCCAATCAATTACTCGACAAACTCTACACAGAGAAGCCCCACATTGCCACAAGTAAAATACACCCCACCACACCCCAGCCATTCAATATCAGGCATATACCTACGTATGTATATACACATGTACACATGTATCTATGTACGCACTTTCATCATTAACCTCCAGAGTTTCCATTCCTCCAAACCACAAAACAACCAATCAAAGTTCAAAATCACCAGGTACTGCAACGCCACACCTTGATATAGCCCACATTTACTGTGACCACTTTCCCGTTATGTACACCAATGAATAGACAGATATACATACTTCTATACGTAGACACTGGCAAATGCCCGCAGCATCGTATGTACATACATAATGCCCCAGGCAATAGAAGAATCCTTTGAGCCACGTTGTTATCCTATCAGATCCGTTAGAACCACATAACTCGCTAACAAGAGTTCCTGTTCCTACGGATCTTCTTCCGGTTTCCACTCGAGGCGAAGCATTGACCGACCGTTGGCAGGATGTTCAATATTGGTTAAGGGTACTGAAAAGCCAAAGCAAAATTGCGCTATTTATGGAATATGAACATTAAAGTTGACGTGGAGGTCCTGTCACAGAGACAGGCCCCATGGCCGATGCAAGGCCCGCAATGACAAAGTGGTGGCAACATTTTCAGATCCAATACGAATGCAACCTATGTGCATATATGGCGACACAGAGACCATTTCAAGGGAACTTCGGAATACCGCGCTATATACTCAAGATAAATTACTTGACTAAAACAAACAAAAAAAGAAAGTCACTCTACTCCATTTTCAAAACATCTTACAGACCCAACAAACAGTATCAAAACAAAAGACTACCCAGAAATGGGACTCGGGGGATAAACAAGACATCGTAAAGCACCCACGTTATGACGATGGAGACGACCCGAGAACAGCTTGGCGAGCATCGCTAAACAGAGGAGTGATCCCAGTCCAAAGTTGGAACTTAAAACACAAATGTTAGTAACTTTACATGTAAAATACTCAAACAATGAAACATACCTGGTACCAGCCCTGTGAAACAAGAACCTCAAGACCGTTGATCGTCGACCACTGCCCGTGAGTAGAATCATGAGCCATCTGCATCAGAGGAGTCTGTAATGGCTTGTAAGCCATGTCCAACAGGATCCGTGGGCTGGCCGACTCATAAGGAGTAGTCAAAACAGAAATCAGTACTTCACGCATAGAGGCATCGATAGGACGATCGGCGGGAATGGTGCTAACAATGGCCGCCGGGGGGTTGGTAGACAGGCTGTCAACTTCGGCCACTGACGAGAGGAACTTGAGATCACACATGGAGCCAAAGGTGTCCGTCAATCCCTCAATAGACTTAGCATTGCGGGCTACAACGTAGATAGGCGAGAAGCCAAGTTCCTTGAAAGCATAGATAGCAGCCCGGCTAGTACCACCGGAACCGACAACAACGGCCGGACGGGGAGTGCCAGCCTCAGTGGTCAGGTGCTTCTCAATGCCACCAGTGCGCAGAGTGTGTACGATACCCTGCCAGTCAGTGTTGTCGCCAAGAAGACGGACAGCACTCTCACCAACCGTAGGGATAATGGTGTTGACAGCACCAATAGCCTTAGCAGCAGGAGTCACTTCATCCAACAAAGGCATAATGTCAAGCTTGAGAGGGATGGTGACTGAAGCACCACCAAAGTCAGGAGACCGAATCAGCTCCTTGACTTCAGCAGCCACGTCAGTCTCGTGCGACTGGTAGTGATGGGGAAGACCGGTCAGACCAAAGAGACTGTTGTGCAGAGCAGGAGAGCGCGAGGCAGAGATAGGCTTGCCAAAGAGATAGAACTGCTTGGTGTCAATCTCGCCCAACAGTGACAGCGCGGTGCGGATCTCGGCAGCAGAGAGCTGGCCAGGAGCAGCCTTGAATGGCATAGCAGGGTGCGAGACAGGCGTAAGGAACCCGTTGAGGACACGGCTCAGCTTGCCATGAGGTCCCATGTTGAGAGCAATGATGGGAGTCTCACGGGTAGCCAGCATGCGTGACTTGAAGGCAGCAAGAGAGAAGTTGTCTTCGAGAGTCCGGGCAATGCCAACCAGCTTGATAATATCACCATACTGAAGAGCCTTGTTGTAGAAGGGAATCCACGCGCCGTTCTTCCAAGAAAGCTGGCCCTTGGGGTCATGGTGCGAAGCAATAACGCGAGACTGGCCCTTGTTCACCGACACGAGCTCGAGAATCTCAACAGGCATCGTCATCTCCAGGTCAATGTACTCGGCACCAACACGGATAGCCAGCTCGTAGAGCTCGCGGGCCCGCTCAAAGTCGGTGTCAGGGAACTTACCGCCCTGAGAAACAGTGCGCAGAGTGAAGACAATAGGTTGAGGCGCCAGAGAACGCAGAAGCGAGACCTGACGAGCAACAGACTCACTGTCCAACTTCTCCAGTAAGTCAACACGGAGCTCAATGGCATCAGATCCAGCAACAACCTGAGGAATCAACTCCTTAACCTTCTCCAAATCGGGGAAAGTCAAGGAGACAAAGAAGCTGTGCTTGGCCTGGCTAACCTGCTTGAGATGGTGCTCCTTATCAAAAACAGCCTTAATGAAGGCACGGAAGTCAGTGGGAGGAACCGAGTTGGAAACCTCGTCTCCACTGCTGTACGGGCTCATGTAGATGTGGCTGCTGCACTCATGGAACCACGGCTTGCGCTTTTCATAGACGTCGCGAATATCCTGGCCATACGAGGGGCGCGTTTCGTCCTTGTTGAGGTACGAGATGACATTTTCGATGTTGCGGTGCACCATAACAACGCGACCACCAGTCTTCTTGTACGCCGTGAGGAGCTTCCGAGCCTCTGGGGTCTCGACGACACCACCACCGCACGAAAAAACATACCCAGTCTTCTTAGTGGCAATGACATCCTTGAGAACCTCCAGTTCTTGAGCACGGAAACCCTCCCAGCCTTCAGGACCTTCGCACATAGCGCTGATAGTCTTGCCAGCCCGCGCCTCAAGCTCACGGTCCAAATCCACATACTTCAGGCCCAGAAGGTTAGCAGTCCAGCTGCCAGCAGTCGTCTTACCGACTCCGCGCATGCCAATCAAAAAGACCGACGGGGCACTGTCACTAGCAGACGAGACACTAGCCTTCTTCTCACCCTCAGCCGAGGAACCGTGGTCTGGGACAATATCAGCACCATCCAGACGTCCACCAAACGAGGTTGAAAGGGTATCCCACCAGCCTGGCCAAGTCTTGCCAGTACATTCACGCTCCAGAATAAGCACTGGCTTGGGCGCAACGAGAGACAGAACACTGAAGCTCATGGCCACACGGTGGTCGTCGTAGCAGTAAACGCTAGTCTCGGGAGTCTTGATCTCGCTCAACGGACGACCGATGATCTGAATACCGTCATCGCCCTCAATGCACGTAACGCCAAACTTCTCCAGCTGAATTCGCATGGCAGCAATGCGATCGCACTCTTTGACGCGCTGGTTGGCAATGCCAGTGATGGAGGTCGTGCCACTGCACACAGCGCCAAGAGCCGAAGCAGTCAGGAAAGCGTCAGTCATAGGCTCCATGTCAACGTGGGGGATGGCCTTGAGAGTGCCAATTGGGGGGCCAGTGACAGTTGTAGAAGTGGCAGTCTGGACAACAGTGCAGCCCATGGGCTTGAGAACCTCCATAGCAAAGCGGGCATCACCCTGCAGAGAGCTGAAACCAATGTTGGGGACAGTGCAAGTGGTACCAGTGATAGCCGCAACCGACAGAGGGTAGGTAGCAGAACTGGCATCACTCTCAATGACATACTCAGTGGGGTTGGTGTAAACACCCTTGGGAATGTGGTAAGTGTTTTCCTCAGTAGTAGAACGCTCAACATTAATGCCAAAGGAGCGCATCATAGCAATAGTCATGTCAATGTACAGCTGAGAAATGGGTTTGCCACCAACAAGACGAAGAGTAACGGGCTCCTTGGCATAAGGCGCAGCCATGAGAATCGAAGACACATACTGCGAGGAGATGGTAGCAGCAAGTTCAATGACACCACCAGTGAAAGCACCAGCGGCACCAATCTCCAAAGGCAAACTCAGGTTAGGACCCAAGTACTTGATCTCGAGGCCGTTTGACCGCAGGGCATCAACAAGAGGCCCAATGGGGCGCTGCTGCATGCGCGCGTTTCCGGTCAAAACAGTGGCCTTGGTGCTACCAACTGGCTTGCACAGAGCAACAACGGTGGTCAAGAAACGGGACGCGGTGCCGGCATTTCCAAGGTACAAAGGGTCAGACGAAGCATTAAGAGCTCCACCCTTACCGTTGATTACCAAAACCTCACCGGCCTCTTCCCACGAGTAGGTAACGCCACCAAGCTTAGTCAACGCAGCAAGCATGAACTCTACGTCATCTGAGTGCAACAGGTTCTTGATACGGCACGAACCGGTACCAAGCGCAGCAAGCACCAAAGCACGGTTTGAAACCGACTTGGAGCCGGGCGGCGTGACAGTAACGTTGAGATCCTTGGGGATACCAGGAGCAACCACAACCGCAGGAGACAAAACAACACGGATAGCGCTGTCTTCGACAGTAGTCGCCTTATCCTCGTAGGTCTTGCCAATAGCCTTCAGAAGAACAATCTTCTTGGCCTTTCCAACGTTCTTCTTGTCGACAGCCATCTTGGACAAAAGGACATCCACAGGGCAGGCCTTTCCAGCAGTGCGCGCGACCACACGCTTATCAGCAATCGTTACAGGCAAATCGTAGCTGGCAATGCACTTTGACAAACGGGCGACAGCACTGGAGCTGAGAATGCCAAGGTAGCGAGCAAGCTCAGCTTCCTTAACCATACCAATGGCAACAGCTTCGCCATGCAGCAACTGGGGAGTAAGAAGAGCCTCAATAGCGTGGCCGATCGAGTGACCAAAATTCAAGAGGTTACGGAGACCAGACTCCTTCTCATCACTAGACACAACGTGGGCCTTGATTCTCGCTGAGCCCTGAACAATGCGCTTCAAAATGGGCTGGATCGCAGCAAGACGCGACTTGCTGTTGTCAGTGCTAGGTTTAGTTCTAACAGCAGCCAAGATTTCTGGGGCGTTCTTCTCAAGAGTCGAGAATTCCTCCTCGTCCCAGATCGCGGCTGTCTTGACAACCTCAGCCATGCCGTTGATGAATTCACGCTCGGGAAGAGTTTCCAGGAAGTTCAGGTCGATGATAATCCGCTTGGGCTGCCAGAAGGAGCCAACCAAGTTCTTGCCAGTGGGTGTGTCAATGGCCGTCTTTCCACCGATTGAAGAGTCAACCATGGCCAGAAGGGTGGTAGGGACCTGAATGAAACGGACGCCGCGCATGAAAGTCGCAGCAACATAGCCAATCATGTCGCCAATGACACCACCGCCCAGCGCAATAATGACGGTATCACGCGTGCATTGCTGCTCAAGCATCCAATCTTCAATCTCGGCCTTGGTCTCGCGGCTTTTTGATACTTCGCCAGGCGGGATGGCATAGGTTAAGAGGCGAGGCGCTTCGGTCTTTTGCTTAGCCAGCTCTTCAAACTTGGCCTGGAAAGGAGGAACGTAGGTATCATAAAGGTTCGTGTCGGTAATGAGGATGTAAGTAGAACTCGGGATCTTTTCGAGCAGCTCTTGAGACACAAAGTTCAACCACAGTCCGCTGTCGATAATAATATTCTCTTCGCCAAGGATTGAGACCCGGGTGGGGCCGCTCGTGGCGGGAGCACTCATGGCGACGGGTGGCAATCGACCGGCGATTACGGGTATTTGCTGATTTTGCAGTATTTATAGGGCCCTGAAGGGTGGTAGGAATGCGAATCCAAGGTGCGACAAACTATCAAGATTAACTTTCCGGTTAGTATGGCCAGAAACACCCAGTTCAAAGACGGTGGCGATATAAACCGTGGGATATCCTACTTTTAATCGGCTTCCTATAGTCTCTACAACAAAACAAGACTATCCGACGGACTTCAAATAGACAAGATAAACATGAACACAAAAATATTGAGAATGTCCACAATCAGAAGGTCGTTCATCAAACGATGTTGGTGCGCATGATAATGCAACTATAGCGTCAAAGCTGCCGAAGAGTCATCAATATCGCAAGGTCTACAGTACGGCGATGATCCTTTAGGGCGTGTCCAGTCTCCCCAGAAAGGAATAGCCTACGAATAGCATTTTTCTCAATGGCAATCACGCATCAGAGCCGCTAATGCTTGAGGGCGCAAAAGGCAAGTGGGGCAACGCAGGCACTTAGTCCAACCGACTTCGGCAACGTACTTAGTGTTACATGGAAAAGCGGCAGCTGTGTGACATTTAATTCTGAATAGGTAATTATAACGACCGTTAACTGACATGAGACGGTTTAACAGATTCTCTATTACTTGCAACGCCGCAATTTAGACTGGAGATTCATCTTCTGAGGGTTCGCCACTAAGTTGACAAGTTCAACGGCTGCAAGAAACCATCTATAATCGTTGCAAATTTGATTTTCGAGTATCAATCATAGATGCATGATAAATGTGAAGTGGGGTTATGAACCCTAATTTGCACCTTGACTAATGCTCCGAAAATTTCTATACGGAATTGTCAAGTATTTTACATACCTGCCTTTGGTCATGAAAAAATTCAATCCAAATCACGATTTTAAGACTACAGTACTAATGAATGTACTAGGGATGATGAAATGTCTTGATGGGTTATGTAGTTGACCACCCCAAATTTGCAAACGAGTTCAAGTTTCGGAATATCGGTCACTGGTAGGGTTAGGGTACACATAATATCGTGAATTTCTCATTACTTGCATTGATGCGAGGCATAGGACGGAATTTAAGACCATGTTAAAAGGTAAAAGCCGAAGACTACTCGATTTTTCCGTTGTTTACTTGATGGTAGTATATTGATCTGACGATCCAGCTACTGATGGAGATCTAGACCAGAAAAGAGCACAATAGCTAGTTCCGTGGAATATATCTGGACATAAACGATGTTTGTATAAGTTCTCAGTGTTTGATCACTCGCTTGTTGCGAAGGAAAACTAAAAGCATCTTTAACATGAATGTAGAACTTTTTGATTGGTGAAAGCGTATGTACACCCTCGATAGTTTCATATTGACTACTTGGTGTAGGTACTATCAACCATGATTATGTAGATTTTCCTGCTATAACGGAGTCCACTGGAGTTTTTGTCGGCTTGAAATGTAATCTATTCCTTCTAGGACTATGGTGATCAAATGAGTTAACACTATGTCTTAGATCGCCTTCATCTAAGAGACACTTGTGGGTTAGGTAATCGTCTGTTAAAATTGTTTTCATCATTAGACCTGTTCTTTGAAAACAGTTGGTAGAAGCCGGACCGAGGTATTGGTATACAATTCCCAAGAAAACAATGACAACGTCAAACAAAAGATGGGCTGATTAGAACACCGCCCATACAATGTTCCACATATGCACCGCACTCGACGTAATTGTCTTACTTAGAGAAGCAGATTAAGGTTCGATGGGAGCATTAACATTTGGTGTTTTAGCCACAAACCCAAAGTACCAGAACACACACACAGGAAACTATCTTGTGCTGGCTGAGATCGAGGGATACCCTAACGCTTTGTCAATGTATAATGTTCAAATCACATGAAAGGACTTGAATTGTAGACGCTCTTCCTCAAAATCAAACCGAGAACTAGCCACACGTCAATCACTTCATGGTCGTATCTAATGAGGATACCCTCCTGTTCGCTATTTCCAAAAGACTGAAATTGAGTTCTACACCCCACTACATTATGTAATGAATAACTATAACGGTCATTTTATTGCCTCTTTAATTTCTTAGCTTGTGGAAGTTAATGACCATGCGGTAATACTCACATGCTTGAATATTGTGCTTTACGGAAAGTAACTCTTGACTTGGAGTCGACATCAAGCTCCCTCTTCTTTTGAATTATTGAGCCAACTGAGAAAGGTCAAGTCTAGGATGGTGTAAGCTTCTGCCGTGTCTGATGGTTGCTCACTTTCTACACCGCTTCTCAGTACGTAGGAATGTCCGCTCGTGTGTATTGCGTAGTCCCTGTTAGATCACACGCGCCAATAACACGACCAAAGGTGGCACTCTTTTGGCGTAGTGGTATACTGATATCTCTCAGTCCGTCAAGACGATACGGAGGATAGGCCGGTATATGTATATTGAATGTAGGCAGTAACTTTGTATCTCTAGAATACGACACATCATAAGTTAAGCTATTGAGCACGGAGAGGACAATATACTCCGTATCTAATTTTGGGCGATTGTGTTACACCATGACAAGCTCTTCTCTCTTTTCGGTAATGAATTTGGACTGAGATGTACCGACCAAGATAGCCGCTTCGACGTGCAGAACCTCGCCTTCTGGGTTTGCATTTCGCACTACAAATGGGTGATGGAATCCCTCAGCCAAGACCACTTCATCGCCAACTTGACTGTATCTAAAACCGATAAATAGATTGCCATCCGATAGGAGACCCACGTTATGGCCTTCTTGCTGCATATTCATGATGATCCAAACGAGATTTTCATCAATTTCGTCATCGGCATAACTGTCGATATCCAAGTAATGATTCAAGTCTTCCTTGATACTGTCATCAAAAGGTGGTCTGTGATACAACCATTGAAGCAAGAAGTCTCTGTCTTCATCATCAAGTTGGTTTTCGCCAAAACGCGCGGACATTGCTTTTCTTAGCTCTTTGTTGTCGTTTTTTTGGAACAGCTTTACAACTTTGGTTCGGTACATACACTGAGCATACAACTTCCCCCATCCCAAACCTCGAATAAATGTGGTATTTTCGAACGTGTCAATTCTCTCGTCCTCAAATGGTGACCTTATAAGAGCACCATACACAGAAGAGCAGAATGTCGAGGGAAATAGAATAGATTCGCCATACGGAACCCAAGACACCAAAGTATCCGCCACTGGCAACTCACTATCAAGAGTCTGTCGTAATCCGGCATTCTCAAAGGGTAGTGAAAAACCATAATGTCTCAATTTTAGTGACGCAAGCATTTTCTCTGCAATGTCTAGGACCACCTCTGTGTCGGGCTTTTTGTAGTCAACAATTATTCCGAGATGTTTGTAAAGTCCAGCAAGAGAAAATAGGCGGTCACGATCTACTCCTACTCGAAGTTGCAGACATGAACTATAATACGCGGCGGCAAAGTTCATGGTTTTGCCCGAACATTGTGCTAGCTGGGACATTACATTCTCTGAAGATGACCAAGTAATACGGTTGAATACCCCCTGCTCCATAGCAAACAAAGTCTCGTTGAATTCCCCAACACTCGACAATGAGTCACACATATCTAGAACATCCTGATCGTATATACTTCTTGTTATCGCCTCTGTGATAACTAGAATACACCATAGGGAAATCTTGCATTGTCCATACAGCATGTAATCCGCGGTAAATCCCCGGATTCTGGGCCATTGTGCGTGTCGTTTTGTCATTGGATATTGAGATCTGTCTAGCGTGTTAAAGAACAACGGCCATAGTACACGATATTCTTCACGGACGGCAACCTCTTGCACAATCCAAGCGCGAGTCCAATAGACACTATCGAAGATTGGACGCAGGTTTATCCAATTGACCTTAGTGAATGCTGTAACCAGCCGAAGACGGGTATTTTCATCCTTGTCCCAATCCAACGAGGGCTGGAAGAGTTGCTTCAAGTCTCGTGAAATGGGGGCGATTTCGGATTGGGCCGAACCAAGCCATTAGATCAGCCGGTCTGCTTTCTTGTAAATCGCGCCCATCATCTGAACTTGGTGAGACTTTTCTTCTTCCCCTTGCTGATTAATACACAAAG
>JMSH01000184.1:0-23051 GCA_000712465.1 Huntiella moniliformis | reverse complement strand
GGGGGTGGTGACGTTGCTGGGGGGGATGGCGGGGGAGAAGAGTGGAGATTTTAAGGAGGTTACGGACACGGAGGTGGATGAGAAGAAGGAACTTATCAAGGGAGAGCTATCCGAGAAGCCGGCCGAGAAGACCACCGAGAAGACCACCGACAAGGATACCAAGGAAACCCCCGAGACCCCCAAAGAAATCACAAAGACCTCCTCTCCTCAAACTTGGCAACTCCATCGCAGAGTCTTCTGCGACATTCTTGATTTGATCCTGCCCCTCTCTGCTCTAAACCTAATCCACCCTACAACCCAGCAAACCGCCATCTTCATGTTCATCACAACATTGGTAACATTCATAGACACCTGGGGAACCTATTAAATGTGGAACCTTCACATATTCTGCGCAAGTAGCGCTTAAGCGTACACATCGTCATGCTTAGCTGCAGCAACAGCACAAAGCCATATCCATATACATATACATACAAATAGCCTACCATCCCCTGTTCTTTGCTTTACCCGTGACGAGAATCATGCCGATTTCTTCAACGAGCACCCAGCCATCTTCCTTCAACGCCGTCATAACCGGTTTCCGGATCCGAGCAACGCCACCCTGTGAATGAACGCCGCGCCCCGTAATCACCTTGAACTCTCCACGGCGCCCACTATCCCACCAGTCCCGAACATATTCGACTGCCAATCTAGGCGCATCTGCCATAGTCACCCCATGCAGGTCAATTTGCGCACTTGTCTTGCTGCTCGCCACTCTCAAATCTGCGATACGTGAGCCATGAGCTTGGACGGATGCATTCAGACTCTGCACACGTTCTATGTACACAGAGATGGCTGCTGCATGTAGTCCGTTACTCTTCGTTCGACGGACTTGACGGATTGCCTCAGCAAAGGCATCTGCACGGCGAGATTCAAGTTCCTGGCGTTGCTTTACTACATCCGTGATGGAGCTGGCAGGGTTGACAGCTACCATGTCGCTGCTGATAGTGCGCCAAGCAGGCCGAGATGCCGGCTCTCGACGGGGTTGCCCCTTAGGCACGTTCATGTCGATGAGGGTGTCATCTTCGGTGGGGGCGACATTGTATGCGATGGCCAATTTCTGAGTCTTGGGTCGTGTAGCCAGACTCTTTTCAACACTTGCGCATACCTCATGGGCATTCTTGGGTAACAATTCCGGAATACACATGTACACAATGACGGGCAATAACTCGGCCTCAATCTTTTTGTACTTGTTTCCCAGAATCTCCGCAAGAGCCAATGTCTCCGGGTCAGTAGGAACAATCCCCAATTTATGGTTCCCCTGCGCGATAGAGAGAACCGTCTTCGCAAGGGTACCGTGCTCAACATAAGCCTGGTTGATCGCCTCAATGGGTTCCGTGATCCGGTCGGCTAAGAAAATGACGTCATTCTCAGCCACCAATTCAGCCTGCCCACTCTTCTTTTTCTTCCCTTTGCGCTTTTTGCTAGTAGCGCACTCGTCGTCCGGTCGAAAGAACGAATCAACGGCATTAGGGATTACAAAGGGCGTTTTAGAATCGGCGGCGGCAAAAAGTACGTCGCTGACGTCGGCTACAGCGCCATTGTACTTCTTCAGAAGATAGTTGAACACCTTGGGCTCTACATCGGGGAAGAACTGGCCCAGGAGAAATTCCTCCTCAGAAGAAAAGGCGGTTGATGTAGGACTGGTGAGACATGTCTCATCGCAGATGCTGGACTCCGTATGTCCAGGCGATCCGGAATTTGACTGGTCCTGTTCGGGTGCACATGGTTGCTCAGTAGTCCCAAACCCATCTGCATTGAACCCAGTCCCCTCCTCAGCTCTAGCAGTTTGGGCAAGGTCTTCCAACTGCCTACGAACAATACGCCGGTGGTCTGTTCTCCGCAAGTTGTAGTCTGAGCAAATAGCTAGAATTAGCGATTCGTCAAGAACCTGCCTGAACTCAGCCTATCATTCATTACTGTTAGCAAAATGTACGATAAGCTAAATACGCCAAGACAAATAACACTTACGACCAGGTTGTCGCGTCGGCGAACATGTTCTGCACTGGGTGGTTGTGCTTCCATAGAAATTTAGACTGCTCGATATAGCGCAGCAGTCTGGGATCCGTCGTTGTTCGAGTCAACAAAAAATCAAAGTGACCGTAATGAGGTGCCAATGACATGCTTTGTTGAACCGTGATGAGTGAGAGCCTGTCAATGACGGGCCAAATGCGTTAGTTTGGTGGTAAAAAATCCAGAGAGTCTTTAGCGAGCAAGAAAAACGATCACGGGACTCTGTTGGATGAGATGGAGATGTATAGATGTAAAGTTATTTCAAGTGTGGGACAACAGCAGTCGCACATGAGGTTGGGAAAAAGCAAAATAAACAGAGTCCAGTGAGGGGAAATAATTTTGTGGGTAGCTTAGGCTTTAATTAAGCCAGTTCGAGAAAGTACCCTTGAAGCTGTACAAAATTGGAAGAAACTCGGCAAACATGGCTATTGCATGTAAACATCCAATCAGAGATGCTTATCCAAAGCAAGCATGAAAAAGAAAGAGGTTGCATGTGTATGTACATACCTATGGACTCAAACGGAAAATAGGTACCTGCCCAACCGTTCGATGATGTTTGCCTAGAGCCTCAACCAGGAAAGATTCTGTAGAGCAAGGTGGTAAACAAACAGAGAGTATGCCCAATGCAATGATATTGATGAATACAACAAGCCAACGGCCTGCCGTTAGGCTGTTCGCTCAAGCTTTAGAACCACACTGCTAAAAGATAAAATATGAAAACGTGACAAACACAAAAGTCCGCTGAAAAAGAACGCTTAATCTGGATACTTATAGATACATGATCACATGAAAACAGAATGTAGAAATCAAAAACGTCATAGTTTATGTATGTATGTCCAATGTGGAAAGTATGTTGATGCAGTAACAACCCCAGCCAGCTAATCTAACCCCGTTTTACAACCCCAAAAAATGCTACTCAAGGTACTGTGCACCCTTGACCCTTAATGCAAAATGTATGTTAACCAGTCACGTGAAAAGTGTCACGGATGATCAATGCCCACCATTCCTCAACTCGTACAAATGTATCATCGCCGCCAAGTGACACTGCAAACGCATCACTGATAAACGGCCCATATAATCAGGAGACCAACAAAGTGATTTACGGCGACTGAGTCGGCATAGTTGCCGGTCCCGCCACGCTCTTCATGTGCTCCACGTACATCTGCTGAGCAGCTAAACACTCCTTAGCATGCTCATGTAGTTTCTCTACTTCGTACTCGCGCGTCATGTCGCTAAAAACCGACACGCCAATAGTAGCACGGGAAATCTGAGCCTGAATAACGTTCTGACAGGCTTGACATTGGGAAAACTCAATGATCCTGTTCTCCTCATGAGAGATAGAGGGAAACCTGGCCGCCACAGCCAGACGGTTTGCTTGGTTTGCGCGAACCGACTTGCGTGACATGCACTGTGTGATGAATTTCTCCCGATTTACTGTTTCCGTAATAGTGGGGATAGTGGCTATGCTCCAAAGTGGACTTCCAGCGGGCTCCGCCCCGCGAATGTTCCCGCGTGTCCAAACACCAGCGGCCCAACGGAACTCAGCTTCGTTCAAAGCCAAACGCTGGTCAAACAACTCATCTTGGGTCAACACCTGGAGCTGAGCTTGGCCAAGAAGACAAGACCGGCAGACACGTGCGCGGTAGGGAAGGTGGTAGAGTTCACCACGCTTCGTGCAGAACACACAGGCAATACTGTCCAGCTGAGCATAAAGATCCCGCATGTATACACCAGCAATGAATGGGGAAGCCATGGGCGCTTGAGTCATGAATTGACACAGGACAACAGGGGCAAACCGTGCCAGACGGCGGTACAAAACGGAAGCCTCCAAGCAGTTGAACGCTCCAACACAGGACTGACGAAAGTACGCCATGGACTGGAAGTCGAGGTTTTCCGCGATACGAGCCAACACTTCAACGGGAAGCTTGGCCAACATGCCAGTCTGGTTGACGTTAGCCCGCGAGTTGGCACGCATAGCAAGGAATTCCTCGACACGGGGAGTCATCATGTACCCAACTTCCGTCGAACTCTCACGGGGAGGGGGTGCTCTCAAGATCTTGTGGAACACAGCCTGAGCGGCGGGATCTTCAAAGTTAATCTCATGCGTGTTTTTCAGAGCTTCCTCAGTACCCATGATCACTTTGGCTTGGTTACTGATGACAGATTCACCCCACAGACGGGAAATCTCCACCTTGAAATCACGCGGGATTTCACGTTCACCTTGGGCATCACGTTTAGCCTGCATGCGATGACGCAGAAGGATAACGAGCTTGAGTTGCTCGGGAGTCATAGTAGGGAACTCATCAACGCCCCAGCCCATCATGATCTTGTTCGTGGCCGTCAAAGAGAAGCCACGTCCGCCCGTTGTAGGGTTCTCATCGGGGAGATAGCCGGCCTTGAAAATAGAACGAGGTGATCTGAAGATACAGGTTAGCTGGTGTGTCACTATGACGTTGGACAGATGTGGTACGTACGGCATCGGCTGCGACTTTTTATGAGATGAACGGGTAGGGAAGAGGAAGGGCCGAATCACTCTTTGGACGGAAAGAATCAATGCCAAGGTACACAAGCTATAGATGAGGTGGGAATGTGAAATCGATCCGGTGATGGAGTGAAGAGTTGGGTGGAACTCCAGGAGTCCCGGCGGGGAATTTATAGTCGTGAGGTCCGCCATGGTTATAGTGGTACGAGCTCCGGCTAGCGGATGTAATAGTGGACGGCGTAGGGGATATGTTACTCCGTGGCAGTGTAATGGGATGCCGTGAACTCTAAAATCGGTCTGTATGTGCTATATCCAATCTTCAACCTTCTATAAACTTCACAAAAGCCTCTGTAACAGCTGTGGAGTCCAGTGGAATAGATTAAGTCGTAGAATAACCGTGAATCTGAACAACTGCGAAGGTATCCTGTCCGATTAGGAAGCCTTGGTTTATATGGTGGGAAGAAACTATCGTAAATTGTGGGCCGAAATCAAAAGCGCAAGAGGTTGATATATAAATCAGGAAAGAGTACGCATATAGGGATTTATATGTAAGTTGATGCAACGTAAATGGCAGGATGACGAGGGAAGACAAGGTAAATGAACAGGCGGGTGTCGCAGTCGAATTATAAATACATCAAGAAAACGACAAAGACGGATAATCGAACAAGAAAGAACATGCGGTGAAAATATCAAACTAAGAAGACGGTGTAGGCTACATATGTACGGATAATAAAGTGGAAGATACCAAACGATTATAGGTTCAAATTTCCCATAATCGCACGGGAAACCCACCCAGGTCCCGTGAGGGTGGGGTGTTGAGCCAGTCCGACAATCCCAGGTCCTCCCTGACACAATCATAGCTCGGACCATGTGCTCTCGCGCCCGAAAACACCGTCACAGATCAGCCCCCAGTTGTCGGACAAAGCCTGTACATACTTGAGATTTGTAGTTTGTCAGTCCATTCAAGGAAGATATAACTAAGGTGCATTGTTCTATGATGTACGGACGTATGGATGTCCAGATGGGCTAGTATTGTTGATCTTGTGACGTGGTAACCTCATTCAATTGGACCGCTGGGTACTTTCTTTGAGACTGTAATCCTTTTTTTTAGTGTGGCAGGCAGTTGTTCATGACGAATTACTTTTTTTTTTTTGCCTGGAGATGCGCGAATTCAACATCATCCCTCAAACTTTCAGTATCCACTTACTTGTTTTCCGGGCGTTGAGATCGTTACATTAGACCCCCTACAAGCGTCCCCTAAATATGACGCAGATTAGCCTCAATCATTTCGTCATCCGGGGCATTTTCATCTCGTTAGTCTTAGTCTATCACGTATGCCGTATCACTTCACATTGCAATAACCAGACCATTCAACCGGTAACCAATAGGCAAACCCCGAAGACCAAACAATGCTAAAGCAAAGTGATATGACAACGCCATTACCGATATCCAACATTCCAGAGCAAGTCATCATCTCCAAAGCCCGAATTCGCCAGGACCTCCCTTTCCTTTCAGCTCAGCAGCACTCTCCAACTGACAAGCCAGGGTCTTCATCCAAAGTGGAACAAAGTGCCGCCCCAAATTTTCAACGCTCCGCTATACTGTAGGCACGCTTCCCTCTAACCTTCCATGCATCATCGACCAACAAATTCCCATGTCTCGGCTGATTAAGGGATATGGTTGCAGCCGCAAAGTGTAGGCCCGCACAGAGAATTCACTGTGCATTCAACGGATCAGAAGCCATGTTTGTGCCAAAAAAATCGCACCACATACAGGCAGAAAACAATACTTCGATAAATAGGTAGGGAAATACCTAGTGACGGTCCTACCGTTTGTATGTGGGTCCATATACATGACTTCATGACGTTACCATTCATGTCTCTATGAGTCCACTAATTGACGACTTTTGTATGTTAATAGTTCATGGCACCAATAGTTCCTTAGACAATGCATAAATCCTTTGAGTCATGACTTGATTCCTTCATACGTCGTCATTGAGATATCTAAACTAACTCAATCCCAGCCTCTTTACAGATAGATCGATAGAAAACCCTCATGCAGATGGTTCTGGCATTATCCTAGCAATGTATAGATGCCAGCCGCGGTGTGTAACGGAGCAAGTGCAATTGTTTCACTGCTACATTAGAGAAAAGCCGATTAGCACGAACTATGTAGATCTGCCTATGTACGCGGCTATTCACACAACTCCGACTTTCCACATCAAATTTCCACTCGTTCAAAATGAACACCAACATGATAATTACCGTTCCCGATAGTCTTCAGAAACCCCCACATACTTGATCCTATATATGTAGGTCCCTCTCACACTATAGCCTGTAGTCCCCACTCACACCAAACGTCCAAGTCCACGTCAAAGACCCTTAGAATACACATAGAAACAGTTCGTCATTCGCATTAAGATCCAGTACATACACATATATGTTTGTATATGCTCGCCTACCAATACTTAATCCAGTTTCTTCCCCTCTTCTTCACATCCACCAAACTCTCGACTTCCTCATCCAGTAAAAACAGACAAGAGGCACACATATCCGTGCGGGACGCGTTTCCGCGGCCACCAAAAAAACCCTGCACCCAAAAGAATACACACAAGCACCACCCACCAGTCCATCCCGTCAACCGACTCTGTAATCCCGATGTTCCAGAAGCCCAGGCCGGGCCACTAATTGCTCAATGTGTCGCCGGAAACTTATCTATTGACGTAAAGAAAAAAAAACACAGCCAAAAGGGATTTGCTTGGCGGCGGGTATGATAGGCCTAGTGAGTGAGGCCGTGGACTTCAGGTTATGTTCTATATCTGGTCATTGTCTTACGCAGATAGATTCATCCGATGGATCGATTTACTTCGGAGCTATTAGGGACAGGGTTAGTTGGGTTTCTTTGTCTTCCATAAAGGTTTACTATTTCACATGGATCTAGTTACCCACGTACGTACTTGCTATCGTGAACTAGTAACTTAACATCGTCGTTGGCGTTTTCATCAAGTCCCAAACCTTGTACTGCACGACTCCCGAAAATCGTCAATCCTCCCCCTCACATGAATCCTCCACTGGATCCCCATAGTAATCAGGCAAACCACGAATATCCACACGTTCGCTACCCCCCCTCCATTTTCTCTTGTTTTTCGTCACGGCCTTGTCCCCCATGCTTTCTTCACGTCCATTCACCCCGCCCCCACATGCGTTTGAATCCTTCAAGCTCCCAATATACCTTTCTTCGGTTCCTGCACCGCAAAGCCTTCCCATAAAACGCCCAGGTAAAGTGAATTTGTCGACAGCTACTGTCTGCTCGGCCTGCTCATTATCAGTGGTTGACGCCGTCACCCTGTCACTTGGATCCATAGGATTGTAATCGTGCTTCAATCCATAATTGGGCGGCAACGGCTCTGAATTCACCGAGTTTTGTGAATTAGCTCCGCCAGTGGTCGCAGTAGAAAACTTAACGCTCGCCTTATCATTATTGTTTTCTCCGCAAGTTTGCCCCCTAGTAGATTCAGAGGGAGATCCACGTCTGACACACATTGTATCGAAACTGCAGCTCGACGCAGTTTTCAGCCCGGCACCTGTCGTCGCACCCTGGTTGTAGCTAGGGTTGTGTGTAACCCAGCCTCCTTCATCGCTTCCACCCGAGCCGCCCACGGCCACATCAGAGTCCATAGTGTCCGAAGGAACTAATTGACGCGATGTTGCTTGAACAGCCTGGCTCATTGCTTGGTCGTGGTCCAGTTGACTATTCTGAAAGTTTTCTCCAAAAACAAACCTCATCCACTCGTCTTCACTAGTCACTTCGTTAGACTCTTCACCATTGTCCGTGTCACCTTGTTTGTTTGGTGCAGCAGCGGCAGGCATTTCCCGACCACATATCCCGGTGAAGACGGTATTATCACGACTACCTTGTACCGTCGGAGCGCCGACAAAAGTATCCAAGATAAACGGCGTAAGCGCTCTTGGTATACGTCGAGGTGGTGTTTTGAGGGCAATATGCTTTGGTGTTGGCAATTTGGGCTCTGACAGCTTGGACTCTGACAGCTCAGACTGTGGCAGTTCTTCTATTAGCGGTGTGACCACAGCGACCCCCGCATCACTGGCAAACTCCAAGGCAACACTCTCCACCCGTCTTTGCCCCAAAGTCCGCCTTTCAGCAAGGTGGGGCGGTGTGTCTATTGTTGGCGATGGCTGCATCACAGCTGGGGTCATTGGCCGCTCTTCGGGCTCGTCTAACTCTGACAGTGCATATGAAATGCTTCGGAGATCTTCGTTGCGGCCTGGAGTCCCAGGGCTATCGGGTGAGTCGACTAGGATATAATCCCAATCGTTTGTAGCTGTAGGTCTAGTCATATCCTTTACAGGTGATACCGATAGGCCTAGAATAGCTCGCCACTCCTCAATCACAGCTGGATCCGAATCTATCCCCGAAGATACTGAATCCTTTCCATATGTAGCCGCAATACTACCGTTATCCACTGTCTTGCTAGGGGGAAAATCATGCAATCGTAGAGACCGCTTTGGAACTGGTTGATGGAACGACCCAGGAGACGACCCAATCACATATCGAGGTCCACTGTCACTGGAAGTCAAGTGAGCAAGTTCCTTGATGGGAGTCTTGGATCTTTTCTTCGACTGATGTCTTGGAGATGTGGGCGAACCCCCCACCTCCTGTACCACGTTTTGACGAGGGGATGAACTCGCCCACTCATATTCCCGCGTAGAAGAAGACTCCTCATTGAGTAATGATCCTCGATGACTATTCTCCTGCCGAGACGAAGAAGCCTTGTAGTAGGAAGACCCTTTCAAGCTCTGGTTTCCAATGTATATCTTTGGTTCAACATCCTGAGCGACCACATACTTCGACCCCGCATGGACGTTCTTCCGCTCATGCGCCCCAGTGACTTTGAAAAATGGCGAGACGTGCTTGTTTGTCTTCATGCTCTTCCCCTCTTTTGCCACCGCCTTGTCTGTAGAAGAACCCCTCTTCAAGCTCTCCGCGGCCTTCCAGTTTCTGGTCTTGCTCCCGCTTGACGTATCATTCGCCCTGGCCTTCTCCTTCCATCCAGTCCCCGCTCCAACCCAGTCACCTTCTAGCAAAAGTCTCTTCTTTCTTTCCTTCAAATCCCCCCTTCCACTGCTCGTACCCTTATCGTCTCCATCATCTTCCCTCTTCCTCTTATCTACTTCGTTCCGTCTGGCCCAAAACGAATTCTCTGGGGCACTGTTGGTAGACTTTCCCTTGGCGACTCCAATTTTTGTTCCTCGTGAACCAGTATCTTCTAGGCTAGGGAGCAATCCATAACTTGGCTTTCGAAGGAATGAGAATGATGAAGGGCCATGAGTATCTGCCGGTGTTGTCGTGGGGCCGAGTGGGTTCGTCCGGAGTCGAGCGAAATGTTGTTTCTGCTTAATTTTATCAGGGTCCCGATCTCGAGAATGTCGAGTGAGTGAGCTTTCAGTCCAATTCATAGTCGTGAAGTTTCTATAACGATGGTACTATGTTGTAGTTTTATGCCACACCGAAAATAAAAGCAAAATATTGGCGTACATTGTAAGGCTGACGCAATGTGTCTCTTTACGATACACAAACCAAGGCAAGAAGTTGCCCCTCTTGACATCCATTACACCAAATTAAGAATGAGGTTACGCAGACAGCATACCATTGATAAAAACTACATTAATCTAATATTATCACAAAATGTATCCATCCATTACCCGTGTGCGGCTACCCACCAGACAGCTCGTCATATCATCTCTTGCAAAATCGAACACTCTGAATCCTTGATGGCGGCTTTTGAATCTTGACTTCCGAGCTTGGGCTTTCGTGCACAATATGTGTCTTTCCAGAAGACCCATATGAAGAACGGCCAGATGACCTCAGTTCGTATATCTTAGCTGCCGAGTCTAGGTCTTGTATAGTTGATGGCGGTAGCTGATGAGACGAAACCAAGGACTCTATCCGACGGTAGTTTTCGGCCGGGCTAGTAAGCGAGTTATAGGTAGCAGAACACTTTGTTGGAGAAACAGGGTGTTTGCGAGTTCGAGCCCTGTGTTTCCGGAATTCAGTGTATCGTGAAGAGGATGAAGTACCTGCGACCAGCGCGAGGTCGTCTTCGAATGTAATATGACGAGTGCAGGACGAATCCCGAACACTAGGCTTTGATACTGCAACAGCGACGTCTTCCGACACCGGGGCTAAGGACCCCTCACAAGGCTGGAAGCGTACATTACTCGGACTATGTAGAACCAGGTCGGGACTAAGCTTTAACCCACGGCGTGTGGTGGCGCCGGGGCGAAGGCTAGACGACCGAGATGCACGCGGGTGCACACTTGAATGCTCCTAGACAATTTGAACGTAACTGGCGGGAACGCTCTTTACAGCACCTCCCTTCTCAACCTCCACCCATCCGTCGCCCGGGTCTTCCTTACTTAGTACCAAGCGTTCACCCTCGACCATGCTGTGTTCTGATTCGCTTTGTGCCGTATACGCATACAACGCTTCGACATATTTGATCTTTTTAGCACCGCGTCGGGGGGCAACAACGGGGCCCTTCTTCTTAGCAGCCCCATCGGCCGAGTATATTGAGACCGGGCGTGTCGACATCACTGGTTCGGGAGCGGCGGCGGCAGCCGGACCGTCTGTGGAAGTTGAGATTTCAAGGTAGGATGTTGGGACCAAACCTTCCTTGTAGCCGAGACGGACCTTGGTCCATCCACTACCGTCTGTTGGTAAGATTAGATTAATACACATAATTGGATTACCATAAAGAGGAAAATATTTCACTTACCATCGGCGTCAAGAATGACAACATCGCGACCTTGTGGTACTGACAACTCACCGTCGCCACTTCCATCGAACTGGTAAATCATCTTTCCTTTACGTTGGCCAGACTGCTGTTTCGCCGGCGCACCTCCAGAAGACGCGCCGACATAAGCCACAGGCGGCGGCGCCATGATACGGTTCTTGCGGGCAGTGCCAGAAGTAACCGAAGAAATCGACTTGCGCGGCTCAGTTTCCGCAGAAGAAGGCACAGCAATTGTGACTGCTGACGCAGCCGAAGTATGGGCCGGAACTTCATCGGCGGGAATGGGAGCTCTCGTGGTGGGTGGCGCAGACAGACCTGACATGGACACTGTGCGTTGTGGGTTGGCCATGTAACCCGAATTGGACGAGTTCACTGTGTTGGAACGTGACAGAGTCGGTAGTTCAACCGTCGGAGCCGGAGCCCCCACATCCCGAGTTAGTAGGGCCGTGGCCGCTGCTTGGCGTTGGGCTTTGAGCTTCTTGCGTTCCTCTTTGTTTTGTTCACCGGGGCATTCCGCCGGAACCTTCATCTCACACTTGGTATGACATGTGTAACCACAGTCACGGCACTCCATCCCCTTGGCTGATATACCCCAAATCTTGTCAGCACAAAGATCACAACTGGAGGGAATTTTGAAGGTTTGGGCCTTGAAGTTGTGATTCATGGCCCCCAGTGTAACATCACCAACAGCGGCCGTAATGGTTGTGGTCTCGGCCTCGGCTGTAAGCCTCTTCCGATCGAGCTCATGCAGTTCCTCCTGCATGGCGAACAACTGACGAATCACCTCGACCTCTTCCTTGTCCTCCTGGCCGTCACGGACTCGCTGCTTAATAAGACGAATGGAATCGACCTCTCGGCGTTTCTTGTCCACATCCCGACGCAGCTCACTCAAGTGGCTCTTGGACTTATTTAGCTTGTTCGTCAAAAAGACCTTGGCAGTTTCGTCTACCACCATCGTTGCGTCATCGTGCCATAGGGGACTGGGTTCGAAGGTGCGATCAGCAGGCTCCTGCCATTGGCCCATGTTGTGGCGGATGTACATCATGGTGTCCAAATACGGCTTGTTTCGTGTGATCTCTTCTACTACGTTTTCTGAAAGTGTCTGGCTTGATTTGAGCATAGCTGTTTCAAGCTGCATGGCGGCTGTCCAGAGTTCATTGAGCTTTGTCGTGCGGAACTCATTGAGATCCTGGAGGCTATCCATGGCTTCGGGAACATATTCGTAGTAATACACCTCCTTCAGTTTGTTGGTGACGTTGATAGTGATGAGATACGAGTTTTTGATATTGTTCATCTCGTGAGTTTGTTGCTGGTATGCACTCTGGGCTTTGGCTTTTTCAAACGAGGACTCTGTCTTTTTGCGCTTTCCTTCGAGCTCCTGGCACGAATTGTCGTATTTGCCCTTGATCTTTTTGAGGTCTGCATATGAAGCGTCGCGTTCCTTCTCCAGCTTATCGGCGTATTCGATGTGGCGTTTGCGGAGCTCCTCAAGCTTCGTACCGAGGGTGCGCAAAGGGTCCGAAATTTTGGAGTTGATGTCATTAGCGTACTTGTCGTGTTCTTCCGCCCGCTTTTCCACGGCGTTTAGTTGCGTTGTCCATGTCGTCATCGAAGCACTCTCTAGTGAGCCAGGTGTCATGACTGGGCTATCACCGACACTCAAGGCTGCCGACTTTTTGTTCTTCTTGTCAAAGTACTTTTTCGCAAGCGCCGACAGCTTTTGTGAATATTCTTTTTCTATAGCACTGCGTTCACGGTAAAATTGTTGCACATCTTCGAGCCAGGCGATGCCATGGCCAACCCACGCGCTGGCGGGCTTGAAGCCATCCTATAAACAGAATCCGGAGGTCAGCGGCGGGCTCCGAGTCGGACAAAAGAGACCAGGGGCGGGGATAGCGTACCTTGATTTCGGCACCAAGGGTCGGCACGGTGCCTACGTCCGTGGCCATTGCGGTAAATTATGAGGGGATAAAGAGCATGCAAATGTAGGATAAATGAAAGACGAGGAGTAAGAGGAAAAGGTCGATATAAACGGTGGAATATGAATAACTGGTCGTGTTGCGCAAGCCGAGAGAAAAACAATGTTTGTTGGCGTAATGAAGCGAGAGCAAGAGCAGAAACAAGATGACGCAGTGGGCAATGCTGACAACTGCGACAATAGAGGCAGCGTGAAGACGGCGGTGAGTATAATAGTAGAAGAAAAGACGAGAAATAGAAACGTCAAGTCAACAAAGAAGCCGATTGGCAGTGGATGCAATGCCTCTGGTGGACTGTCAAACGTGGTTGTCCCGGAACGGAAAGCGGACAAAGATGTGGTCATAGGAGTTGACGGGAGTAGAGGGAAGCTACGGGTTCATGGATGAACAGGGATCATTTGGAGGGCGGGCCACTGAATGATTCAGGGACCATTTAGGTGCCAGTTTAAAGAACGCTTTAGAATCTTCGTTGGAGGCTATATGATGTTATGAAAGTCTCATTTGAAATACAATGGAATTGTTGAAATGACGCATTTCTGAAGAAAACAAATGTTGTACATAGATACATACATGTACACAACCAGACACTGAGCCAAATAAATATAGATTTATCGCGTTTCCCGGATCTTCAATCTTACGTAGTAACCCTAAATGGACCCACCCCCACCATGACGCCCCGCCATTTTTGGTTGGAAGTTGCGTATGTCCAACCTAGAATTGTCTGGGCAGCTTGGGGAAAAGCAAACAAGTAGATTGCTAACAACAAGACACATCCACTTCCCCTTTACCTTGTTCGACTAAATCATCAACCTTACATTTAAGTCGTGCTTCAATTTTCACTTCACTCATCTCAGATACTGCCTAACCTTTAATTACCACATCGACAATGTCTGATACACCTCCCGATCGGAGCCCCAACGGGTCCCCGGAACCCTTCCCCGTTCCTCGCCGGACGGCCCTCGAGGAAGAAGTGGGCAACGAGAGCGGTAGCGAAGATGAGGCTGGCGCCAACAGACAGGTTGTTGGTGATGACGAGGCTGCCAATGCTGACCCGGAGGCTGCCAATACCGGTGGTCCTGGTCTCTGGGATTCCACTGCTGATGTTCAGGTCACCCTCAATGATCTCCAGGGTGACCAAAACACCCCATTTTACTCTTCCGTTGGCTTTGCTGATTTGCCTATGTAAGCTTAGCAATACAAATCCCGTACCACTTAGCACAGACAACTAACATTATACCCGCATATAGCCCTGATGAAATCAAGAAAGCTCTTTCTGCCCTGGGCTTCTTGAAGCCTTCAAAGATTCAGGCCACTGGTATTCCGCTGATTCTTGAGGACCCACCTAGGAATATCACTGCTCAGTCTCAGTCAGGTACCGGTAAGACTGCCGCTTTTGGTATCGGTTCCCTCTCTCGTCTCGACCTATCGCAGCCCGAGCAGCCGCAGGTCCTTGCTCTGGCTCCATCACGTGAGCTTGCCCGCCAGATTGAAACTGTCTTCAGCCAGATCGGCCAGTTCTCCGAAGGCCTTAAGATTGCCGCTGCGGTGCCTAGTAGTGTCCCCCGCGGCGCCACTGTTAAGGCCAACGTCGTCGTTGGCACGCCTGGTACCGTGATGGACCTTATCAAGAGAAGACAGCTGGATGTCTCGCAATTGAAGGTCTTAGTTATTGACGAGGCCGACAACATGCTTGACTCACAGGGTATGGGCGACCAGTGCATGAGAATCAAGACGTAAGTATCTCCCCTGATGTATGGCTAGGCTTGTGTAACTAACAGTCAATTAGTTTGATTCCTACAAATGTTCAGGTGCTTCTGTTCTCGGCCACGTACCCGCCTCACGTTGCCAAGTATGCGCAAAAGTTCGCGCCAGATTCCGTCGAGCTCAAGCTGGAGCGGGGCGATCAGACTGTCAAGGGCATTTCACAGATGTACATGGACTGCCCGACGGAGCAGGATAAATACGATATCCTGTGCAAGTTGTACGGTCTGATGACTGTTGGGTCGTCAGTCATCTTTGTCAAGGTATTTCAATATTGGTCTCTATATTGTTTGTCATAACTAACTCATAGTCGTAGACTCGTGAAAGTGCGACAATCATCCAACGCCGGATGGAAGATGATGGACACCGGGTGTCTGCTCTCCACGGCGCCTTCGAGGGTGCTGACCGTGACCGTGTCCTGGAAGACTTCCGCACTGGTCGGACGAAGGTTCTCATCACCACTAACGTCCTAGCCCGCGGTATCGATGTGTCAACTGTCTCCATGGTTATCAACTATGATATTCCCATGAAGGGTCGTGGCGATACCGAGCCTGATCCGGAGACTTATATTCACAGAATTGGTCGCACCGGTCGTTTTGGACGTGTCGGTGTCTCGATCAGTTTTGTGTACGACCAAAAGTCGTTTAATGCGCTCTTGGAGATTACCAATGTTTATGGCATTGAGCTAGTCCAGTTGAGTTCTGAAGATTGGGATGAAACGGAGGAGAGAGTTCAAGAGGTGATCAAGTCAAACCGTGCCAAGGCCTCTTATGCTCCAAGTGCTACGGATAAGCTTGGGCGTCCAGACCTTTGAGTTGTACTTGCGTTTCTTTTTTAGAGGGTGTTCTGGTTTTGTTTTTATTTTCAATACTATTTGTTGCGAATTTTGACCGCAAAGTTTTCTGTTGTGGCTTAATGGAGGCGTGCATGCGTCGAGGAAGGGTGCATGTGGTGGTGGCACGGTGAGTTTTAAGGATTGTGTGGGCGGTTAGGAAGTTAATAGTGTTGGTCATTGACAAACCTGTCGTTTGCTCATTGATGACGTTGTCGTCATCATGGTCGGTCAACAGTAGGGTTGAACACAGGCGCACGTGACCAGGGTTACATAAACTAACAATGCGCAGACTCGATTCGCACTGCTCTGCACGTAAAATAACGAGTAGCACAGTGCGCCGGACTGATGACAGTAGAACTTCGCATATGACTGACATTACGCACACATTGTAGTACAATCTGTATGTATGTACGTGTATGCCTGACCGTATACATAAGTCGGTGGTGCCAGCTTAACCTCGTGTAAGCAGTCAACCACTTACGCCCGCACCGCCGATGTAACTTGACATACAAGCCTCGTGGTGGCTTTTGTGTTCTTTAGGTTCGGTAAGGAATGATATAAGAGTGAGAAGTTAAGAGTTATTTTCCGATACACTGGCGCATTCGGGTTTCTGAAATAAATGGTTCACTCGTATGTAACCGTATTATGTGAACCGTGGTTTGTAACAGGAGTTAGCCATCATCAACAGTCAACCCACGTTTTCGCCAATCCATCGGCGCCATGTGATGGGATGTGACGGGCACATGAGGGTTAGGGTTCCATGAGGATTTGATTGACTGGGATTTGTGGGATTTTGGGTTTTGGCGTTTTTGGTTGGCGGTTCGCGGGCGCTTAGAGATTGGATGGATTTGGGGGGGTGACGGGGTTTAAGAGCGGGGTTACAGTGAATGGAGAGACGCACATGTTGGAGATGTGTTGGAAATTTTTGTTGGAAGTTTTTCCGGCGACAAAACCGTGGATATGGCGGGAACTTGGAATTCCTCTAGGTACCTGCGTAGGTTCCTTCTTTATATGACACGGGAACAAGATGAAAAACAAAAATAAAGGTGACACTTACGATGGCATCACCCGTCATTGATCGAGGTTCCCCTTATGAACAGGGGTCGTGTATGTAAGTGGTTAGTTGCAAGGGAGCTCATTGATTGGCTGGGATGGAATATCCGTGAGGACGGGACGTTTCCAAATTGGGAGACGGGCGGTAAAGTTACACAGGGCTTTTCTTAGCTGGTGGGAATCCACATTGAATCTGTAGGTATGGACATATGCAGGCGGGAAGATATTTTTGGGTTGATTCTTGGAAGATGGCAGGTAGGCGGAGACGAGGCGGAGGTAGGGCGAAAGTAAGAAGCGCTTATTGAAGCTGGGAGTTCGTGGATCTGTATGTATACATAGGGAAGGAAGCAATTTCTGGAGTTGAATCTGATACTTGGGTGTTTTTCGTTTTTCTTCTTAGTTTGGCATTTCATTTCATTTCATTTCTTTTCTCGTGTTGGAATTGGACTGGACTGGGTCGAGTCTTGTTCTTATTGCATCTTTCTATTCTCAGGATTCCGCGATATATTCAGGCTGGCCAGTTAGATCGTGGGGATTCCATTCGCTTTTTTTTGCTTTTCTTGTAATTACCATTTACGCACCCCTTATCTCGGCGGTCCGTCGAGTCCGAGGTTATCAAGTCGTAGTGGTTGTAACCACAGCATATTTCCATTCTATTCAGCATTTTTGTTTTTGTTTTCTTTTTTGTTCTACTTTATCATCATGATCGCAATGTATCCTACGACCCTCTTTATTCTCCTTGCTGTCCCGATCTTTGCTTCGCCGCTTTCTCCTACTACCACACAATCAACTTCTTCGGTGGCGTCGTCAACAACTACTTCTTTCTTGTCGGAGACCTCCGCGGCGGATTCCTTTTTCTTGTCAAACGATATTCTAGACTCGGTGCCAGAATGTGCTTTGGAGTGCTTTGCTACTGAGATTGTGAATCATATGTCGGTGGCTGAGAACTGTACCAGGTCACCTACTTTAGATTGTCTTTGCGGATTGACGACGGATGACGGGGATACCTTGGTCGAGGTTGCTCAGTCTTGTGTGAAGGATAACTGCAGTGGATCTGGTAAGTTTGCTTGAGTCTGAGATACGGGGATTTGATACTAACCCTTTTGCTTATAGATGCCGAGACTGACGTGAGTGATATATGCTCTGCCAAGACCTCCTCGTTATTGTCAAGTTCCACATCGTCATCTTCATCTTCATCCTCAAAGACCTCCTCTACCACTTCAATCTTTGCTACTGCCTCTTCCACTTCTGCCGATCTGGTGATCATGTCTTCAACCACGTCCATCCCCTCCAGCACCTCGGCCGCCGCGTCCGCCTCTTCAACCGCCGAGGCTACTCCCTCCTTAACAACCTCCCAAGCCGTCGGTCTCGCCATTGGCCTCACCGGTGCCATAATTCTCAGTATCCTCGCTATCCTTCTCGGTCGCCGTCGCCGCCGGGCTATTTATGCTGCTACTTACAACAAGGACATGCCATCTGACTCGAGTCCCGGGACCTCCTTTGATATCTCCGCTCCCCTTCATGATGGGCCACCTGCCTCATCACCTCCACCCACCTTCGATCACTTTGGAGCCTCTAGAGAAGGCCAGGCGAGCGAGTTGTATATGATGGAGGTTGCCCCATCAACTGCTTTTATCAAGCCTGGTGCTCAACGAGCCGTCAGCGAGGTGTCACGGAGTACCATTCGGACTGTGGCACCATATTCCCCGCCTACCCCCGAATACACCCCCCCACGCTCTATTCGAAGTAACCGTATTCCGTCTCTAAGCAGTCATCGTGGGCATCAGCGACTCCCATCTGAAGACACCTCTGCCAACGGACCGTCCCCTTTCCATTCCCGCCGTCCATCCGAACGGAAACTTCCTCCTCGGCTGCCGCTAAGCGTCAATGTGACACCACCACCGGAGCCCCGTGGTCTCCCGACACCTCCGCAGCCAGTATTCAACTTAGCTGCCCCTCCGGCTTTCCCCCCATTGGGTCCGCGCCCACTTACTCAAGACCTTCTTGGTCTTGGTACCGGTGCAGTACCTGCGGAGACGCAGGGGTTGACACCTGTTGATCAAATTGGCCGGGCTCGTTCTCCGGCTTCATTCCGCACGGCGACACCACCTGGGTATGTCAGGGGACGGCCAGCGTTGGCAGCGCCTGAGCGGAATAACACACCCGTTGCAGAGTTGGAGGCGTCAGCGATGATCATCCCTGGACGTAAGGGGTCTTTGAGAGAACGGAGGAATAACCCTGCACTTACTGTGACTGTTCCGCCTACGAGACCGTTGGCCCAGGAGAGAATTGTTAGGGTATCAGATGCGATACGTAGTCCAGAGATTGTCAAGAGCATGGTTGCTCATGTCGAGGGTTCTCCTGCATCATCACGCAACACGCCAGCATCAACCGCTGCCATACCCCCACCTGTTCCTTCGCCACCCTCAAGCCACGTTAAGCAGCCACCGATGATCCCTGGCTTTCCATCCTTGTCCAAGTATGAAGAGCGTGCAAGCATGATGACTGAGTTTGAAGAGGACTCCATGGTGTCTTCTAGGGAACGCCGCATGGCAGCTTCGGGCTCTTCGTATACTTCGCCCTTCCCTTCACAACGGAAGTCAAACCTCAGCAATGAATCTGTCCCATCGACCCCACCAAACTTCACTATGCCTCAGCCTCTTAATATCAAGTCGCCAGGTTCGGTAGGGTCACCAGGGTCGACTGCTACTGTCCGTCCGGCTAGGGACTTCCGGGCTTATTCTCCTAATGGGAGAACTGACCTCGGGACATCTTCGGATGGTCCGATTATTACACAGACTGTTGAGAGGGGTCGACGTGGGGATGTACAGATGACGCCACAGCGCGTCGGCCATGACCTCTTTCTTAAGATGCAATGAGGTTGAGACGATGAGCAATGATATGTGAGATGTATGGTTTTTACCGGGCGTTTTTGGTTTAGGGTTTTGTGATACTTCTATTTTTGGATATTTCCTGTTTGGTTTACTTTGGTATTGGGATTTGGGTAATGGGCTGGTGAGAATCAGATTGAAGACTGTCGTTTTTATGGGAATTTGTCGGAGATAGTTTAGTGAACCGAGGAGGGTGTCTTCGGCGATACGATGAATGAGACGGGCTTTGAAGTCTTGTTAATATGAATGATTACTGTCAACATGTGTGGAACCTGGCGTTTTGTGACGGGGAAGTATGTCTTAAGGGAGGGGGAGGGGGCCGGTCAATTGTGGGGTGAAACCATTGTCCGAAATCGGAAACAGAGTGATTAGGCAAGACGACAAAAGGATATCATGAGGTGAGACTAGAGTCCGAATTAGAGAAGAGGGTGGCTCGCAGTCCGGCCATGGAATCTCCTCGACGGGACACCACCACTTTGAAGGTGTGAGTGGGACATCCCATGGTGTCCGTCAACCACGACGGAGCCAGCTAGGACTTCCAGGGATTGACAAGCGTCGGATGGCCGTGCAAGTGCATCTTCCTGCACGGAAGCCAGCCCATCCATCCCATGTCTGACAGGTGGATGTGAAAAAGAAACTACTAGCATATCAACTATGTTGGATGGGTCCCTTTGTTGTCAAGTGTCTCGGGGCTTGTAATTGGGACGGGGATAGTAAGGGGACTCTGGATGGCGGTACGGCATGGTAGCTGTGGATTACATGGACATGATTAGACGGGGATTGGATCAGAGGTTGTTATTCTGTGTATCTTGGATCTATCGTGTTTTGTGTGAGCTTGGTGACTATTCAAGATTCAATGGGGGTGTGTGCACCGGTTCGCAAAGATACATATTCGGTCTATCCTCATAAACGCCACCCCCGGACGTCCGAAAACATCTCGTATCCCTTCCCCATACAACGTTCTTAGCCATGCCTTATTCGCAATAGTACATGCCTATGCTATCAGTTATCCATTGAAATCGTCATATTTCATTCTTCTCGAAAGCGCAGTGCAGCCACTACAACGCCATCTCATCTCATGTCAGCGTTCCCATGTCTCTCCCCTCAATATCCCACGCCAAACGCAAGTCATTTCCGCCCACCTAACCCGGCATCCCTGCCGACATCGTCCCTGCTGAACCCTTTCCCAGCCCTCCTCATGAGACAATTTCTTTCCACCGTCCGCAAGCCTGCCCGGTACAAGTACGCTTTCACGGATCTTATTCAGACATACACTCGGTAGATAGCCATACACCACACCATCTATTGGTAAGGGTTACATGGGCAGAATGACAAGGCGAAAAAACTGAGGGTGTCCGGAGAGGAACTGTCCGAACTCTATAGACCAATCTAGATTCTGGGCTATACACCACACTTGTCCGAACCAATGGATGAGTATCCCAGTATGGAAAGAGTCCAAAATAGTAGAGGCAATCATAGCTTCAGACGAAGGCTCAAAGCGTTATCTGGTGCCGCATGCATAAACCAGCGATCTCTATCTATCGTTTCCAAACCTAACCGAACTCTCGTTTTGTGCTGTTGTCTCCACATCTGTCCCCCGCACCAATGTCTCTGACCCGTTGATTGGCCTAGTATGTTCTTACCAGGGAGACTTGCTTTGCCCAGTAACTCGATAAGCATCGGTCAGGCCTCATATGCTTGTTTATACTAGAAACCCCGTTACATAGTATAAGGTGAGGTCCGGATACGGCAAGGCCCGGCCGAACACTCCCTATTCTCATCAGCGTAATCCGGCTTGGCCCCCCACTTGTAGATTATTCTTGGCATATATTTTCATTGGCCCGAACAAGCTTCTCGGAATGTAAGAGCTGACATTGATTAACTCATGTCCGGTGTATGTTACACCAAAGACTAAGACGACCAGCAACGCAGACCTGGTTAACCCTAACCGATACCTACGTACCCTAATCATGGGAATAATGACGACGGCGTTTTTTTGACAGCTTAGGCAAAACGATGGAGGAAATAGGAAAAGAGAACACCCGATCTAGTGGAAAAGTACCGTACTACGGAAGATTTGAAGGGGAGAATAGATAATACATAGCTGACAGGAGCGAACTGTGGGGGCTCTGAGGCAGCCGGGTAAGGAGTGCCTGCATTACACCAGCGAGGTGATCTCAATTTGGAAACATTGATTCTTTTGAATATGGCAAGTGTCTTTGGGAGCGACGAGGGACGATGTGAGAGCTGGTAGAGCATGTCTTGGTGTGGCGTCGGAGAATTACAAGGATTTTCTAGTATGGACAAGAAGCGAGAGACATGGAATGGAACAGTTAAGAAGGGAGAGAACAGAACGAGAACATATGTGCTGGAAATGGTAAGCAAACTAACAGAAAAGAGAGAGACAGAACAAGGCAAACTTGGTAGAGAGTCTGGGGGTGGGACGGGAGACCGGCAGACAAGAAAAGTTAGGTAATGGGGGTATATTAACCGGTGTGCTAAGTGGCGGGTGGTTGTACATACGGTGGGTATGAATATGCAGTGAACTTGGCAATTCAGCAGCGGAGATGACATATGATGTATATACTGGAGATAGGCTATGTATGTATGTAGTATTGTCATCTGACTTTAGGATTAGCCATGAAGCTTAATAACATGATAACAAAAGATAAGAAAGGAGCAAAGAACTTGACTAGATGTAACCTTCAGCCCCTCTCGGTCAAGTCAGCCCGGCCAGACCAAAAGGAACCATTCTGACACAACGAACCGGTGACCAACTACGGCCGCACGCCTCAGTCGTAGCCATGGCCTCGCCGACCCATAAAACGGCTATCAATTCAAAGGGTACTTTTCGATAGGGATGAAAAAACATAACTGCGGTGGCAAGATCTGTAAGCATAAACAAGAAAAAGGACTACATACGGGATAAAGACAGGTCTACGAACCAAAAGTTTCCTACAAGCCAACCTCGGGAACCTGCTGGCTTACCCCGGTTAATTCCTTGGTTACAACCCGAAGAACATAGATAAATTTCCGCTGGTAGAATAATACAGAATACCAGTACGGGGAAACCGCGGTAGTGCCGTCTTTCTATTGTTGCACCAAGAGGTATTTTTGCTTTTTGGTCTTGGTATTTGTTTTCTTTATGATGGGGCTGCTATTTTGTGGTAATGGACGGATGACCCACGGG
>JMSH01000183.1:0-23333 GCA_000712465.1 Huntiella moniliformis | reverse complement strand
AGCGCGTGGATTCTTCGTGCAAGAAGATAGCAAGACTGTGTAAGGTACTTGTGAATACCGTTTCGGTTCCCAGTGGCAGCTGACCGGGGGCACAGTCTCTACTCCCCTTCTCGGCCAACCGAGCGATCTGTGAATGCAGCTACTCTTATCAGATCTCAGGCACGTAACACGATGGATGTCTTGATTTGTTAGCTTCTTTCCTGTCTGGTGGATACTCATTGACTGCATTACTTCTCGCTACATAGGAATCTCGGCTCTTGCGTTCTATATGACCCCTGTAGAACATGTACATATGTATGTATGTATTTACCAATTCCAAAGGTTCCACTTCTTTTTTGCTCAGTGATATACCGATACCTCCCAGTTTAACACCATTTGACACGGTGTTATGAATATACTACGAGAAGAACTCAATTTACCACTATAGGGCGTACCTAATTCATAGGTAAATACCAAGTTGCACGTGGCGAACAACCAAAAAAATGCACTATAGAACGTTTATTTCTCTTTATGATACTTTGAAATGTAGTCTAACCCAAAACCAACCACCAACGCCGACCACGATCCACGATAGCCACCCTCGGCACATCCGGGGCAAAAAAAAACCGCAAAAAACAAAGAACTACGAAAATGGCACATCCGTTCTAGTCTGGCATTATCCAGCCATTTTCAAGCATTCATCAAATCAGTAGTATTCACCTATCCCAGTGTCCCTCTCAGCGCATGTGGAAATCGATGGAGCGACGGGATCCAGTCTAAGCAGGGAAAGGACCACTCGAGAGGAAAAATTTCCAGTTGGCGCCATGGCGGAGACGAGCGGTATTGGGAAATCCTCGGGCTGGATAGGAATGGTGGACTATCAAGAGTAATTCGTGTCAAGATACAAAGAGGACTCGAGCCCGGTTATACCTTTCTTTTTTGTCGTTGAAATATCACATACTTACTTTAACTTACGCTTCGTCTTTCCCCTCGGATCCGCTTTGATCTGTCTCCGTACATACATGCATACACAAAGTTGTATGAACACATGTACCTCGTGCAAACCAGTCTGATCAACCCCCCACGTACGCAACGTTTATTTCTCTTGGCAGCAGTGTTTTGCGACTTGCCTTGATAAGTGCGTATCAGACCCTTGTAAATCGTCAGTTTGGACAGGAAACAAACTTGCAAACTCCGCCGTGTCCACTCTAGCTTTTAAATTTCCGAACGACTCATCGCCTGTTGTCGAGAATATAAGCCCACAGAAGTCGTCTCGGCCACAACGTTTCCTGTTCTGCAATCACACATCAATAAACATTCACCATGGTCGCCTTGGATCCTGTTATCATCGTCGGCGGTGGCCCCGTTGGCCTCACTGCCTCCATTCTTCTTTCTCTTCGGGGAATCCCACACAAGCTTTTTGAGCGTCACACCGGTACCTCTATCCACCCTAAGGCATGTGGTATAAACCAACGTACCACCGAAATCTATCGCACCATGGGCATCGAAGACCGAGTTCGTGCCGTTTCTGCCCCGGACCACATCAAGGGCCGCACGGCTTGGTACACATCGTTGGGAACTGGGCCGGAAGGCTCTGTGTCGGATCCTATCGATGGTCGTGAAATCTTCTCCCGTGACGCCTGGGGCTGCGGTGAGTATGCGGCTGAATATGCCACTCATGCCCCCACACACTATGAAATCCTCCCGCAGATCCGCCTCGAACCTATCCTTCTTGCTCGGGCCCGTGAGCTCAACCCCGAAGGCATCTTCTATGGCAAGGAGGTCACCGACTTGGAGATGGAGCACGATCGTGTCTATGTTCATGTGAAGCCTGCCAATGACTTGTCCGTTGAAGCCGAGGTTCATGAGTCGCGTTTCGTTATTGCAGCTGATGGTGGCCGTTCCATCACCTCCAAGCTTGGCGTCCAGTGGGAGGGCGAGACAGATATCCTGCAGATGGTCTCTATTCACTTCCGGGCAAACCTCCGTCAACACCACCCCGACCCTCGCAACTTCATCACGTGGTTCACTCATCCGGCCAAGGGCGGATCTATCTCTACTGGCTTCCTCTACCAAATCGGACCTTGGCCATTGGATGGTGCTGGTGCTAATGCTGAAGAGTGGGTGTTTGCTTGTGGTCGCGGCCCGAATGAGGTTCTCGACGAGCCTGTCATGATTTCCCGCCTTCGCGACACCCTCAGAATCAAGGACGACAAGCTTCCCATCGATATCATCAGTTTGAGTCCCTGGTCTGTTAATGCCATCAGCGCTGAGCAATACAACAAGGATCGTGTCTTCTTCGTTGGTGATGCTGCTCATAGAATTCCCCCATGGGGTGCTTTGGGTATGAACTCGGGTGCCCAGGATGTACAAAATCTTGTGTGGAAGCTAGAGCTTGCTCTCCAAAACGAGGCTCGCTTCAAGCCACTCTTAGCTTCTTATGACACTGAACGCCGCCCCATTGGCCGTCGTGTTGGCCTCTCCAGTTTGAGCAACCTCCGCAATCACGGCCTTGCTATGGATGCGGCCCTGAACATGAGCTTCCTTAAGTCACAGTCCGAGAATGAAGCGGGCATTGCTTCCTTCTTTGATGATAAGCACCCAGACCACAAAGCCACAGTGGAGGCCGTGAAGAAGGCCCAGTTGGGTCTCGGGTCAGAGTTCAAGGCCCCAGGTGCCGAGGTTGGTTGGTTCTATCCCGGGCTTGACACCACCGGCGAGGCAGAGATCACCAACCACGACGGCCAGGTCGATTCCGAGGGTAATCTCGTATACGCCCGCTATGTTCCTACAACCCTTCCTGGACATCACCTGCCTCACGTCTGGGTAGCCCGTACTGGCTCAACGGTCGCCGCTGACGACGAAACGATAGCTCTTCGGGATCTCATTCCATTGAGTAAATTATTGCTTCTTGGTAAGGACAGTCGGTGGAGGGCATTGGAGTCGGAATACGTTCACGTCCAAACTCTGGGAGGTGATGGTGCAGACTGGCAAGACCTCACTGGTCGCTGGAGCGGAATCATTGGTGATATTGACGCAGTGCTGGTACGGCCAGACGGAATTATCGCGTGGAGAGGAAAGTGGGAAGCGAGTATTTCGGAGAAGTGGTCGTCGATTGTCGATAAAGCGTTGTTCGTCTCTTCTTAGGGGATGTTTTTTGAGGTGGAAATGAAATTGGAAAGGCCAATAAAGACGCCTGAAGACTTTGAATGTCTAATTGAGGAGGAAAAGATTTTTGTTGCAGTGAAGTCTCCAAAGACTGGGCTTTGTGCCACCAAGCTTGCTTTGCGTAAGTACTTGCCGGTTATTGGGTACTCCATCGGATGTATAAGATGCGATGACATACGTTGGTCGTGATAGGACACTAGACCATGGAAGATGCCGGTGTTCTATGTTTTGTTTGTTTTGTTTGTTTTGCTATCTATTCAACTATGATACCAGTTTTTTTTTTTTGTTATAATATATATATACCCTCATCGGTTAATCCATACCTACCGCATCTATCTTTAAAGTCGCGATCATTCTCTATAAAGCTGCAAATGCCAATGCTGGTGAATTTAAAGATATAACCCTAAACCCTACCCGGATGGTACTATCCGAAAATTCCGTGTTGAAGTTCTCGCTGTTCCGAGACTTCACACCCTGGCCCTGGATGAGAATGAATATGCACTTTCATGGGTTGTTGAGTTGAGCCTCCCGGCTAAAAGGCGAACATGGGACAAAGCGGTGGGTCACTGCAAAAGCGCCAGTAAAGGAAAGCTTCACCAGCTATGGATGCTACAGTTGCATTAAACAGGTATCGAGGTCTCTTTGTTTCATGAACAAACCGGCTGTTTAGAGAGGCGGGGCAGACATGCATGGAGAAGAAAGAACACGCGGATTATTACATATAAGCAAGTATGCGCGATTAGATAGGTGCGGTTAGAAAGACGGAGAAGGATTTGCAAATGGTGCTTCTGGGGATGCTAAACTTCTTCTTTTGGATTGGCTTACTGAAAGATGACCAACTCGATATCTATGGTGTACCGCAACATTTGTCATTTTCGGCCCGTTAGACGGCGGACTTTGTAAAACCAGGCTTTAGACGATGTCCTCCGCCGTAGCTAACTTCAACGGATAGAAAACCCACCAGGTCATCAGCCAGGCACAATGGTGCACGGTGGTTCTTTGCCCCACTTGCGTCATCATGCTGATCTCCTTGAGCCTTCGGCAGGACTACAACAGGAAACACGATCAAAGTCCTGAACTTGTGACCTCGTGTGAATATAAACTAATGCGGGACATATATGCATATATGTAAGAGCTCGGAGTATGCTATCCGGCCATCTATCGGCATGTCTACACACATTGTCTTATACAAACATACATATACATAATGTAGCTTAGCGAGATATCAATGGCTACAGTAATCGAGGTCCGAGGCCCCTCAGTCCCTTTCACATCGTAGCGACAAAGATGCTGCCGATAGCTCGGTCCTTTGTAGCCCTGGTGTCTCTGCCCCCTCCTGACATCACAGAGCCCCGCCACTCTTTATCCGCCCGTCGCATAGAGCTGATTAACCCAGAAATGCATCAAACTAAAGCCTTGGACGGTTTAGTCCCGCCAAACAGACATATAACGGACAAGGGGGGGCGCGTCCCGGAGACGTCGCAGACCTCGGAGTTCGTCATGGGGTGTCCTCGGGCTTGTCATACACTGGTAATCAATTTGAGGTAGTTACTGTATGGCAAAGACAACTTCCTGTAGGCCTCTTGACTAATCCTGACTAGATAAGCGGTATACCGGTGATGGTGGCGATTCTTCACGTTAGTGTGTCCTCGTGTGTGCATTTGATATCCAAATTAGCCGCCAAAAGTCCGGCCTTGAATGTCTTGTTGAGATGTAGAATCCCGTCTCTATTCTCTCGAGCCCCGCTCTGTTTTCTATACCCTCGTGTCCCTGTAATAGGAGCCCCGCCAGTATGACACCCCGGGCTTTATTGTAGCACCTGGGTCTGCCCCACTAATTTATACCGCCACAGCACATCCGACACAGCAAAAACCACTGAACGGCACCCTAAACGGGGGGTCGTAACAGAAGCCTTCGCCGGTCTCGCCTTGGCCTAGCCAATGACACGTCTGAACGCCACCCCGTCCCTCCACCCTACGATTGGCTATTTCTAACATCTTCTTTAAGCTCAGAGAATCTCTCGATCTTGTTTTTTCTCTTCTTCTTCTTTCTGTTCGACAATCCCTTTTACCTTTTCTTTTTTATAGCCTTTTTCTGTTGTTCAAATCAGTCAAAATGGCTTACACCGACCTTGATACCCTCGCCATCAACTCGATCAGAGTTCTTGCCGTGAGTGCTTTCCCTGATTTTGCGGGTTGGACTTTTTTACAAGTTGAGACTTGAACTTCGCGATCTCTAGCAAGCTGGTCACTTGTGGCTACATTTCGCTTGCTAGATATTTGTTGAGCGTCATATTTGTTCCAAGCCAGTTTTAGTGCTAGACATAAGCGGCTGCACTTACCCCGCCATGTCAATCACTAATCTAAGCTCAACAAAAAAAGTCGACCTTCGTAGCTTTAGAAGTTTCAATGTCTCACTATGCAGCTACTACCAACCCATACAGGCAATTTTAGCCGCCAAAAGTAGGAATACCAACTGACATTTGCCTCTTTATACGCAATAGATCGATGCTGTGGCTACCAGCAACTCCGGTCACCCCGGTGCTCCCATGGGCATGGCCCCCGTTGCCCACGTTCTCTGGAACAAGTTCATGAGATTCAACCCCAAGAACCCCAAGTGGTTGAACCGTGACCGCTTCGTTCTTTCCAATGGCCACGGCTGCATGCTTCAGTATGCTCTTCTCCACCTGTTCGGCTACGACCTCACCATTGATGACATCAAGAGCTTCCGCGTAAGTTTCACTCAATAACTTTTTTGCCCGCAATTCTTGGCTAACCAAGTTTCTTTTCCCCACCTACAGAAGATCGGCTCCAAGACCCCCGGTCACCCCGAGGCCCACGACACCCCCGGTATCGAGGTCACCACCGGTCCCCTTGGTCAGGGTATCTGCAACGCCGTCGGTCTTGCTATGGCCCAGGCTCACACCGCTGCTGTCTTCAACAAGGAGGGTTTCCCCATTGTCGACAACTACACTTACTGCTTCCTCGGTGATGGCTGCTTGATGGAGGGTGTTTCCGGTGAGGCTTCCTCTCTGGCTGGTCACCTTGAGCTCGGCAACCTGATCTGCGTTTACGACGACAACCACATTTCCATTGACGGTGACACCAACGTTGCCTTCACTGAGGACGTTGTCAAGCGCTACGAGGCCTACGGCTGGCACGTTGTGGTCGTCGGTGACGGTGACCACGACCTGCCCGGCATTGAGGCCGCTATCAAGGAGTGCCAGTCTGTCAAGAACAAGCCCTCTATCATCAAGCTCCGCACCACCATCGGTTACGGCTCCCTTCTCCAGGGCACCCACTCCGTCCACGGTGCTCCTCTTAAGGCCGACGACATCAAGCAGTTCAAGGCCAAGAGCGGCTTCAACCCCGACCAGGCTTTCGGTATCCCCCAGGAGGTCTACGACCTGTACGCCAAGCACTCTGCTGAGGGTGCCGCCGCCGAGGCCGAGTGGAACACTCTCCTCGCCAAGTACGCTGAGGCCTACCCCGCCGAGCACGCTGACCTCATCCGCCGCCAGACTGGTGACCTCCCCGCTGGCTGGGAGAAGTCCCTCCCCACCTACACCCCTGCCGATGCCGCCGTTGCCTCCCGCAAGCTTTCCGAAATTGTTCTGTCCAGTGTTGAGGGTGTCATCCCCGAGCTTGTTGGTGGCTCCGCCGATCTGACTGGCTCCAACCTTACCCGCTGGAAGCAGGCTGTCGACTTCCAGGCCCCCGCCACTGGTCTCGGTGACTATAGCGGTCGCTACATCCGCTACGGTGTCCGTGAGCACGGTATGGGTGCTATCATGAACGGTTTGTCCGCCTACGGCACTATCCTCCCCTACGGTGGCACTTTCCTCAACTTCGTCTCTTACTCTGCTGGTTCCATCCGTCTGTCGGCTCTGTCCCGCGTCCGCAACATCTGGGTTGCCACCCACGACTCCATTGGTCTGGGTGAGGATGGTCCCACTCACCAGCCTATCGAGACTCTTGCTCACTTCCGTGCCCTCCCCAACTGCATGGTCTGGCGCCCTGCTGACGGTAACGAGACCTCTGGTGCTTACTACGTCGCTCTGTCGACCAAGACCACCCCCTCGGTCATCGCTCTGTCCCGCCAGAACCTTCCCCAGCTCGAAGGCTCCACCATCGAGAAGGCCGCCAAGGGTGGTTACGTCCTGTCGGAGGTTGAGGGTGCCGATCTGACCATTGTCTCTACCGGTTCCGAGGTCAACATCTGCGTTGACGCCATCAAGGTCCTGGCCGAGCAGGGCATCAAGGCCCGCATGGTCTCCATGCCCTGCTGTGAGGTCTTTGACCAGCAGTCCAAGGAGTACAGACTTTCGGTCCTTCCCGACGGTATCCCCGCTCTGTCTGTTGAGCCCATGACCACTCTGGGTTGGGAGCGTTACGCCCACGAGCAGTTCGGCCTGAACCGCTTCGGTGCTTCGGGTCCTGTCAAGGACGTGTACGCCAAGTTCGAGTTTACCCCTGAGGGTATTGCCAAGCGTGCCGCTGCTACCGTGGCGTTCTGGAAGGGTGTGCCTGTCCGCTCCACCATCAACCGTGCCTTTGAGCAGCTCCAGTAAATTGGGAGTTGGTGTAATGGTTGTAGGGTGAGTGATACAGGAACACATGTATAGAATAGTAAAACTCGAATGATGAAAAAAATTGAGAAACTAAAATCAAATGGTATATTTTATTTTGCAGTAACGTGTCTTTGTAATGTATGCACAAGTGTGGGTGTCATTTGAGGGTGCTCCCGATGTCTCTGTACCTTTGCGGTTTATTCGTCACCATGATAGTCAAGACCTGAGGCCGCCGCTGCTCTTCTCTCCTCCTCTGCCCATTCCTTTTGTAGCTCAACAGCCACTCTCTCCAGCCTCCCCAAAGCCTTTCTCGCCTCGGGCGCATCACCATTAGACCCGCCTACAACCGTAGCCACCATAGTCGGGGGTTCCTCAATCGGGCCAGCCGGGGGATCATCATGGTCACCGACACCCGGCGGGTGAATGAATGAATGGAAGATAAGTGGGCCCGTTGGCCTCAGGGGCTCCGATACAACTGGTTTAACGGGGCGTAAGATGGGGGTAGGTTCACTGTCGGAGTCGGAATCTGTCGGGTCGTGGGGGGAGAATACCGGGATTGAGGGCGTGGGTTTGGCGGTTGCTGGGGCGTATTCCACGAGGAGACGGAGAGGTTGTCCGAGGGATAGGTGCGAGAGGGTCGTTCGGGCGGTCTCGGATTTGGATGTTAAGGTGGTCAGAGATTGGAGGGTTGTGGGGGAAGTGGAGGTGGTTAGGATAGGGTTAAGTGATGGGTCTGATAGGTGTTGATTGAGGGAGGGAGCTGGATGGAGGAGGGAAGACATTTTGGGTTGTTGAGTGGGCTGAATTGGATTGTTTGATGGATGTTGAGATGGTGATGGTGTGGTGATGATGAGGGTTAGCCTTGTGGTTGAGTTATGTATGGTCCATTTAAAGGTTGTGATTTAACGTGTTGAACACGACGATTTGTTGGAAATGGGTTGTGTGAGGGGGAGATTCAAACATGGAATTAATTTGATAAAGTAGGATGACAATTCATGATTGATTTGTCTTCATTCACTCGCCTACAACACGATCAAGACAATCAACAACAGAACCATTGTCTTGGATCAATCATCCCGATAGTATAAAACCCACAACGTAACACGGCCCCACAAAACTCCCGAATAGGCAAACAGCATTCTACATATCTCATCACGATACAGCTGAGACTCTAAACCAAACCACCCAAACTTCCATGATCCTTAAAAAAAATCCCGAAAGCCCAGTTCTCCCTCCCCCTTCCCCCCCTTCTCGATACAGCCCATGCATAGACTAATCGGCCCCATCATGCAGCCGGCATTGTCCTTCCCCTCTTCATTCCCAAGAGACCCAGTCAATCAGTCAACCCCCTCTCCGCTGTCACACAGCACCAGTCGACTTTTTGCGTCAGCAATGACTTAGTAGATGGCTGTTATTGACAAGTGCGGGCGACGTAGTCGTGTGGCAATGTACATATGTATGTATGGCGTGGGTAGGTGGGTGGTCACATTTGCGTCGTACAGGTGACGGGTTACGGTGCACTTGGCGGCATTGGCTGCAGCGCCGCGTTGCGCGGGTGTTGGCCGGCGAGGAGCCTTCCATTGGTATGTACGTATATTACGGTGCGGGCTATGCATTAAATCTATGGATGTGTGCGTGTTGCATGGAAAGCCAATAGTAGGGTGCAACAATGGTCGGGTCGGCCGTGGTGTTGTACGGATAACTAGTCACCCGGTCACTCAAGTCAAGGCAAGCGGCGACCACCAATGAAGTCTTTGGAATGTCACATACTACATATTTCACCCACAAAGGCATTTCCTGCCATGTTCTACCAATACCCCGTCATGTCGACCATACATACATATATCCAACATATTGTCTTCGATAGCGTGTCAAAGCAAGACGGCAACCACAAAGTCTAATATTAACAATCCCTCTATACAAAATGCTCTTCGCCAAGTGCATGTCTGAGGCAGTGAAAGTTTGTGGCGGCGCGCCACGAAACAATCGCTCCATGTATTAGTATATTTTCCCCGTATATTCACATTCCTGTGTAGTCTACCCCACCAATACCCACGGCATCGGGCGGCCTGGTTTCTCCGGGTCATCGGCGATTCGGGACGCCGTTCCTGTTCATAGAAGCGTTGTCCCGCCATTGTTTCGTTGCCTCCTCCTGCGTCATGCAAGGCAAGTGTTGGACGACGGCGACGACGCGTAAGAGACATTCATTAATTGTTGCCATATTCTTTTTACTCCCTTTATAAATCCAATATTACAGCTCGTCATTTGGACACAAAAAAAACTCCAATAAAGCTTGGCCGACCTATTATATATGAGCTTCAGGGTACACAAAAGGGGTCATGTTCAAGCTCTCAACACAATTGGTGGGCAGGCAGAGCGGAAGTTTTGGAGGTCTCGTGACATTTAAGCGGTGTGGATGGAGGAAAGAAGGGCAAGGAAATAACGGTCCAGTGGTAAGAACCGGCCGGTGGAATGGATTCTATGGTTGGGTTGGTATGCATATACAGGTTGCTTTTTGGAGGTGACAAATGAATGAGCTGCGCTTTCCCTTGGCAGGTGGTTCGCTGATCCAAACGGCAATATCATGCAACCAACATCAGCTAGTTTCGACTGAGCCGGAGAGATTCCTGGTTTTAATTTTCAAGTTGTGCGGTGTGAAAGGCAAGCCACATTATTCATGCACATCTTCCCCTCTTTCGATATATCACTAACCTCGGAATCTTGCCAACCTCTACCAAGAATATTACCAACCGGATGTCGGATTAGCCAATACGCTAGTGGCGCCTAGAAACCACGTAAGCTTTCTTTGCGGTACCTAACATTAAGCTAGTTCGTTTTATCCAGGTGATGACTTTTCAATTAGTTTGAAACAGTAAACATTAATTCATTCGTGATTCTATACACATGTGGCGATGTTTTGTAGGGTTAGGGTTATCTATGTTGTATCAGATCGGCGCATGGCGTTTCTGAAGCTGTGCCTGGGGTTGTTTTTGGGGGGATTTTGGGGAAACGGAAGAGAAGAGAAGAGAAGTGGACCCGAAGGGCCGAAAAGATGTGCATGGATGAGATGGACACGTGATGAAGGCTTTGTTTGGGCGGCATTTGCTGCATAGTTTCTCCAAAGGGAGGTGTGTATAAGCGAGGGGGGACGAGGATAGTGGGCTGTATCGCGTTAGGCTGCAAGCGGGCATGTCCCTTGGGCGTTTGTCGATATTTGATATGCCGTTTCGCCCAGTTGGCCGGATGTAGTGGGGCGCTTTGAACAAGCTGGCGGACTGATTTGACTGGGCTTGAGTCGGCTGACGAGTGGATTTCGTCGCTTCTGCAATATATGTTGGTTCTCCCAGTAGATACACGCATACAGATGTACAAATGTGTCCAAGAGGAGAACTTAGAGACAAAGCTGGGTGCCCCCCACAACCTGCAACAGCCACATTCCGTCTCTCGTGCACGCTTACTTACAGACAGGCGTTCTAACCACTGACGTCAAAGCAAGCTCTGTTCTGCCAGTACAGTTATCGACCCCGCCCCACCCCATGGCCAATGAGACCAAATGGTCCGCCCGTCCGCCATTCCCCGCAGACGGTCTCGACCTGCATCCATGCTCCACGTCACTACCTACCCTGGCTGGTACTCTAATAAGCCGGTATGCTGTGGGTTGGGGTTCGAAGCTTTGTGGACCTGTGACGATGAGCTTGACAGTCAGCTTGGTGGACGACGACATTTAGACTATATGTATGCACATGTGTACATCCATACATCGTAGAATAGAATGGCAGGACGACAGGGCAGACGGAAACGGGGAGCTGCGTTAGCCGATGAGAGGCGTGTTTGGGGTGGCGTCGTTGGGCGGTATATTGGCGGTAGAGAAACGAGAGAATGGAAACGTTGAATTTCAACTTCGGCCTAAGAAACCACCATAATGAAAAAATGACGGGTATAACTTGTCCCTTTGTTATGTGCTGCCCACCACACTTACTTTAGAAACTGAACACTCCCGTCTTTTGGAGTGCTGTCTTGTCTTCCCCTCCATTTCCCTCGTTCAATTCTTCCGTCCTGCCATTTATCCCGTCTCCAAGCCCTCACTCCATCTTGACGTTGCACATTGTCTTGCCATGCTTCACGCCATACTCGTTGCTCATCATCTCAATATATTGAACAAGATGACACCGCCAAAATGGCTCTGGCGAAACCACTCTAGACATGGAAGGAGCGCTTATCGCGAGCAAGGATTACAGGGGATCGACTTTCCCACGCTAGAGAACTAAAACCGGGAGGACGTCGCTTTGTTATTTACAGAGGGTGGGGCTTGACCTGCCTTTTAGCGCATTTGGCGATTGGGGCTTATCTTGAGCCAAAAGGACGCCAGCCGTACGCATGCGTTGTTTCTTGTTCCAGCTGGTAGGAGGAGGCAAACTCATTTTTGTAGGTAGGTAGACATTGAAAGAAGCACTTGGTCGGCTTGCGCAATGCGACGGCGGCTTGGAGTAGCTACGACATGATTGGCTGGGAGCTTGCATGCGGGATTGTGACCAGCATACATGGCTTGTGTGTTGGCGCCCGCAGATAGGTGCTTCAGTTGGGTACGGGGTGCTGTTTAGTGCCCAGGGCTGGGGATAAAAAGGAATGCGCATTTTTGGAAGTTTTAAGTGTAGTTAGAAGGTGCTCAAAAAGAAGAGACAAACACGCTGACAAAAGACATTGAAACCCATAAATGACGCCGCTCTCGTCATTGTAGATCAATAGAGCACTTTAAACCAATGAGGCAAATCTCGGGACCCGTAAACACCGTCTTTACGTCCTCCCCAAAAAACGTCGTAGTTGGTCAACGTCAGGGCCAAGACAAACCCGCGACGAGCCTGGCTACAACGTCATCGTTGCCAAAGTACACTGAGACTCCTACGTACCCTTGCACTTAATCTATGCTATTCACGTAAGTTTGTATGGGGCAGCCCTGGGATTCCTTCCTACTCACTCCAATCTTGCCTAATCCATCCCGACCTTCCCATCAACTTGTTTCCTATTTGAACTCACTGGTCGCCTGCTTCCGTGACTGCCCTCAACTCTTGTTTCTGTTCTTTCTTCTTTCTTCATTGTATTTCTCAACATCTTGACTCTATAGGCCATTTATTCTGACTTCACCTGCTAGGTCAACAACAAAATAGCGCACTACCCACTGAAAAAGCCCTTGTCGCGCCTACCTAAATTATCTACCAAACACATCACCGACGTCATCGTCTTCTTGTTACAGTCAAGACTTCCATTTTTTGCAGCGTGTTTACAAATCAAAGGCCTTCACTCTGCCCAAGCTGTTCGTCTATTTATTGCGTAGATCCAGCCCTCTGTCTTCCTTTTCCTTTTTTCCTCTCTCTCATCACAAACAACTCACTGTCACTTTTCTGTCACTCAATCTGTACGCTTTGCAGGACAAAACCATCTTTGTTTAATTTGCTAGCTGTTTTGACATTCTGTCGCCTAACATTAAAAGCCTTGTGTCACACACACGATTGACGCCTCTTCCGTCTTTCCTGTCACCTACACTTTTGGACTTGTTTTTGTTGGTTCCATTGCCTGTCTGCCTACCAGTTTACAATAGCTGCCCATCAAGAAATTCGTTTCTAGTTGTCTCACTCCAATCCTGTTATCAAACAGACGCCTGACTGGGTCTGTTCATTTGTTTTTTAAACCATTAAACTTGGGCTTGCACCATCGTTCTTTGCAAGGCCCATCAATTGAGCACCATAATTGCTGTCTTCCTTGATTGTTAATAGGCATTGACTATTTTCATCATCATGGACTCAGCTGCTGCTCCTGCTCGCCCTTCGCGACTTGCTGTTGTCGTGTTTAAGGTGTCTGTCAATGGCACCACTACCCGCATCGGCCTTCCTCTTTCTCGCTGCACTAGAGCCGAGATTGAGCACATGGTAAATATCACTGGTGTTCGATTTCAACATGACACTTTACTAACTATTACTGCCTAGCTTGATACCTTGTTCCCCTCCGACATCCCCGATACTCGTGTTGTTCAGAGATACTCTGACTCGTCCGCGACTTATATCACGCTGGACTCCGACCACAGCTTTAGACAGCTGTACCGTGCGGCCAAGGCTAAGAACAAGGTCAAGCTTCGTATTCTGGAGCTTCCTGAGCCCGAAGCCGCCAACACAAGCCGGCCCCTTGAGGAGCCTACCCAGGAGCCTGTTCAGGAGTCATTTAAGGTAGCAGCTGATGCTGCTGAGCACCAGCCTGAGCATCTTGAGACTGTCTCGGATGCCATCACTGACTCTGCCGAGACTCTCACTATCTCGGAGATTGTCACGCAGACTCCTGTTGATGACCACTCTGAAGAAGTATTTGAAGAGTCTTCTGAGCAGTTGGATTCCACCACTGCTACTGCCATTCCCGATGACACGCAGCCCACCCTCTATGAGGGCGAGCCGGAGGTTTCGGATGAGTTGACACCCGAGAATTCTTCAGCAGCAGAGGTCACCTCTTCCACCTCGGAGGAAAACGCTCGCATTGCCCTTGCCAAGTTCCGTCGGGCTACGGTGGAGGCCATTGCGGCCAAGAACAATATTTGCTACCCCAATGGGCAGCTCCCCACCATTGTCTACCCCGCCTCAGGCCCCGCTTATCAGGTCCGCTGCAACGTTTGCAAGACCCACCTTATGGACAAGCACTGGCATTGTCATCTTTGCAACAACGATGACTTTGACATCTGTGATGGTTGTGTCGACAAGGGTGAGCGCTGTCTGGACAAGTTCCATGTCCTTAGACGGCGTGAGGTGATTGACAACGAGCTGGCTGTTGGGATTGGCAAGATCCTGTCGTCGGATGCGCACCCAATGCCGGTCATCTCTGTCCTCGGCCAACCTGCCCACCTTGCTCAAGACTCTGGCGCTACTTCGCAGGTTAAGGAGCAGCCCGCTCGTTCGGCCCCCTCCCTTGTTGAATCAGTTGTCTCAGAGAGCTCTGTTGAGACTTGCCAGGCGAATGCGGGTGATAATTCTCGCTCCCAGTCCCCTCCCCCGGCGACCACATGGAAGCCGGCCACGTCGCGCATCTGCAACAACTGTGTGCGCGAATTCTCAGAGATACTGATTGTCCATTGCAACCAGTGCAGAGACTTTGACCTCTGCTTCCAGTGCGCCGTTCAGGCTGAGCATGGGCACCATCCCGAGCACAAGTTCTCTACTCTGGATGGTTCGAAGTTGCCTGCGCAGGTTGACAAGGCCCTGTGCACGTATGGGGCTCGTACAGTCAACCGTATCAAGCACGCCGCAGTCTGTGATGGCTGCGAATGTTTAATTTTTGGCGTCCGGTATAAGTGCCTGGAATGCCCAGATTTTGACTACTGCGGCACGTGCCACCCTCTTTCTGGCAGCAAGCACCCGCATCACAAGTTTGTTGCGGTTCACGAGCCTTCCCAAATCAAGGGTGGCTACCTCCGCGCCAAGCCTGCTCACGTTGGAGTTTACTGCGACGGAGAGTTTTGCGCCAAGCGCCAGGGCTATATCAAAGGCGAGCGGTTCAAGTGCACTGTCTGCTACGACTTTGACCTCTGCGCCTCTTGCGAGGCTCACCCTTTGACAAAGCACAGCCCGAACCACCCGATGATCAAGATCCGGACTCCTCTCCGGGAGTGCACCGTCATTAGCGCTGACGCTACGGGTGCTTTGGCTGATGAGCTTCGTTCTAAGCAGCGTGACCATTCTGCTACCCAGCTTCCGTCGTACAGCCCTCTGCGTTCAGAAGCTGAGATGAGCCACCGGATGGGCTGTGGAACACGCAGCTCCCACCTCACAGAGTCCCCCGAGATTCCTACCTTGGACAGTGTTGTCCGTGGCCTTGATAACTTGGCGGTGGACTCGCCATCTGAGGAGACGTCGATGGAAGTTGAGGAAGAGGCTTCCCAGGAGGCAGAGGCTGAAGAGACAGAGGTCGAAGAGACGGAGGTAGAAGAGGGTTCCAGCGCGACCAGCGATGCTAGTGCTTCTAGCTCAATGGTGTTCCCTGTTGCCTCGACTGAGATTCCCCCGTCACCTCTGCAGGAGAACCAGACCCCCGACGAGAGTGGCGCGACAGTGAGTGCTTCTGAAGTTAGCTCGCTGTCGGACTACATCGCGGCGGATAGTTGGGAAGGCGAGGAGAGTTTTGAGTCGATTGACTCTGATGAGGAGTTTGAGTTTGTGGAGAACGACGAGGTGATGTAAGTTGTCATTTGGCGACATCACCGGTGACGAGATATGATTAGCTTGGGATTTGGTTTTTTGATTAGCTTTTAGTCGTTATGTTTTATTAGTACTTTTTTTTGTTCATTTCATGAGTTTTTGATGTTAGAAACTGTGATGTCGTGTTTTGTGTTGTATCATGGTTATTAGACTACATGAGTATTTTATGATAAGACTTTGGGGTTATTATCACTCTCAACTTTTAGTTATGACAGTACAACAACTCTAGCAGGTTAGTGATATCTCGCTCTATAGTCGTCACTGATGACTCCATACTGAAGATAGAACACTGTTAAACTGAGTATACTTTTCGATTTTGTTGTACAAGACTGGGTGAAGTTCCGGAATGGGGGTGAGACGCCCTAGACGGTGATGACATGTCCAACGGGAACGAGGGTGTAGTCTAAAGTTTGAAGCTTCGCGGGATATTAGTAATGGTCCCTATGACATTGAATAGGATGATGGCACGATTGGAGTAGTGATATTAGAGTAGTGTAAACTACGGAGAGGTCTTGCTCACAAGGCTCTCGTACTTGGGATATGCCCATGTTTAGTTTGATTCAATCTGGTGTAGTTGTGTGTTGTAGCGGTTGTCAATCTTTCGGTCAAGCCATTTACCACTGACAATGATAAGTCTAGAAACGCCATAGACACAAGACATATTGTACACCTACACGAACAAGATGGCTGCACTGGCGTTAATGGATGCCACCAAAGCCAATTCGTCTTCAAGATTCTAAACATGTTTGCATATAAGTGGTTCTGCCAATCAATTTACTCCATTGATGCATTGCAACTCCCAAAAAGGAAATTTTATAATGTGGCATGTCGGTGCTTTTGTTGAGTTGGCGGGAAAAATGGAGTTGGTCAGTCAGTAATTGTGAATGTGACTGATCTCCTGGGTAAAGATGATCGAGAAGACACTAGAATAGGGTTCGGTAGAAGATTTCATGGTATTTGGAGTGGCTTCCTTCAATGTTGAACTACCCTGATAACTGTGATATGATGTAGTCTGGCTGGCGTGGAGTGTTGGACCTTCCATGATAATACTATAATATCACAATGTTCACGCTGACTAAACCAACAACAGGATGAGATTGCTTGCTTTTTTCTCTTAGTTTGGTATTACCCTACGTGGGAGACCGAGCTATTTGGTCACATACCAACCTCTACAATATGCATTGCTCTACTGGTCGTTTTCTGAAGTGGCTCTCTTCACTCACAGTAATACTCCCGAGATAAAACTCCAAGATGATGTACAAGACTACCTAATAGTGGCCCCATGAAGAAAATTCAACTACTGACGATAGATAATGAGAGGAGGTGATTCAAGCCAAGAGCGTGGCGTATTTGAAATACCCGCCCAAATACATATGAACATGTCCGGCTCTTTCCTCATCCCTGGATAGTAGCTATCCAAAATCAACTTGACATCAGAGTAAAATTCAGGAAACAAACCCTCAAAGTTTACCAAGACGTACGCTTCTACAAATTTTGTAGTGAATAGAATCTTATATCCAACATCTTTGAGAATAGCTAGACTACCACGTAGACAACACTGGATAGACGGCAATGAAGTAGTAGATAACCGAAAAGTGAGTCTCTATATGATCTTGCCCTCTAGTCAGCCCCAGTCAATCTTTGTGGCTAGCTATGCTCAGTTTTTGAAGGGTTCTACCACCCATCAATGTCAGGGGTATATCTTCTGCCGGTGTCTCCAAGCGGTTTAACTACCTATCAATTTGGTTTCTTAGGGGATGCTTCCTACCAACTGGTGGGCTAGAGCAAGACTATTGCTTTCCCGAATGAAACCGGAAGTAGTACTAAGTAAAGAGCTCCATGAGGCTGTTATCGAAGACTCTCTTGAGCAATATCCTGCCTCAATGATCGTAGACGGCGCCAAACGTGGCCACTTTTGATACTGCGTTATGTGGGACCTCTTCAAGTTCACATGAGAACACAAGTCTTAGTAGTATCATGGGACTGTGCCAAGCTTGTGGACAACCAAATAGTCACCCTAGGCAGTACAACACAGAAGACAATGTCTAGGGCAGAGTCACTCGAGTAGCATGTTAGTCAAGACTCAACAGTCTCTACCATGGTTAGAACAGTCGATATTCTTCCTCAAGAGCTTCTCTCTCATTGCACAGAGGACGCACAAAAGCAGGTTTGTCTTGAGGACTCGCCACTGGCGGAAGCGATTTTATACTTCATTTTCCAACGATACGTAATTCCCTTGTGCTTTACTGAAATTCGTTTTCTTCATCGGCAAGGCAGGCAAAGTCTTTAGAACTCTTATATAACAAACCAGGAACACATTTCCTGAATGGCGTCCGTATATGCACCAGGCTTTTATCTCTAATAACTGTCCAAGGACCGTGGATTTGACAAACAACGGGATGTGTTGTGTCAAAGGTCGGTTATGTCCCATGTCCCTTTCGTAACGTGGCCCATGAAAAGTCAGCTAGATTATCTACCACTATAAAAAACCTCAATTGAATCTTTCTTGTCCTCATGTTATCACAATTTTCTTAATTATACCTCCAACTGGTGATGTCATTCTTCCATGTCGTCGCATTACAACAGTGTATATCCATTATCCGCACTCTACACTGTGTGGATCCCGCAGCGTGTCCTCTAAGCCCAGGGCGCTCCCTTGTTTAACGGGCTGATGAATTAGAATGGGGAAGCTACAGCGAAATGTGAAGAAAGCGATCCATAGACAGACTCCAGCAACACACTCTGTCACCAGCCAACGTCAGCGCAAGTTCGACAACGACGAGGTATCGCCCTTTTCTTTTTCCTTTGTTGTTTCTTGTGTCCTGGTTTACCCTGACGACCGGTGTTGGTAAATCGCAACCGGTGGAGACTATTTTGCACATGCAGCTAGTCTTTGAGCAGGTTTATTGAGCGCGACGTTCCCATTTGTAGTCGCTTTTTTGTTTCTTTTTGTGCGATATAGTGCTGTTGATCGGCGCATTTCGAAGCTACGATTGTCAAGATGATGGACGGATATGACGGATATGCGGAGAAGAAACAGGATCTAGACGATGATCCGTTTGCGGCGAAGGCGGGGAGCATCGTGAGTGCCTTTGATGCGTTTCGTGAGTTTCCTTGGTTAATTTACTACGTCAAATATCCCCGGGTCTATGGCTAACTCTAAGAACCCCAATTCCTAGCAAAATCGAAACCTCAATACGTAACCCAGACCGACGGCGGTGGCAAATGGACCGTCACTCTCATTATAATTTCGGTACTCTTAGCCCTAAGCGAAACAGCCCGCTGGTGGCGCGGCGCCGAAACCCACACCTTCTCAGTAGAACAAGGCATTGGTCACGACCTGCAAGTTAACCTAGACATTGTTGTGAAGATGTCCTGCCCAGACATCTTCATTGACGTGCGCGACGCCGCTGCCGACTGGATCCACGTGTCGCGGACACTCAAGAAGGAGCCGACTCTGTGGAGCCACTGGGTAGATGGCAAGGGTATGCATAAGCTGGGCCGGGATGAGTATGGCCGCGTGGATACGGGTTTAGGCTATGTAGAGGAGGAGGGCTTTGGAGAAGAGCATGTGCATGATATTGTCCGGTTGGCCGGAAAGAGAGCGAAATGGGCGAAAACCCCGCGGCTATGGGGCAAGCAGCCTGATTCCTGTCGCATTTTTGGAAGTATGACGTTGAATAAGGTTCATGGTGATTTGCATATCACAGCCAAGGGATATGGTTACATGTCCCGGACAGGCAGACCAGACCCCAACAGTAAGTCCACTAGAGAATACTTACCATTGTTAACCTTACTAACAACTTTTCTTTTATAGCGCTCAACTTCTCGCACATCATCTCAGAACTCTCTTTTGGTCCCTTCCATCCTTCTCTCGACAATCCCCTCGATCACACCGTCAACGAAGCTCGCATGCCCTTCAGCAAATTCCAATACTTCCTCTCTGTTGTCCCTACCGAATACTCGGTTGGTGCCGGTACCCCCGCGCAACTGGTGACTAACCAGTACGCCGTTACTGAGCAGTCTCGCGAGATGCCCCGCGGTGGCGGTGTCCCTGGTATCTTTGTCAAGTACGATATTGCGCCTTTACTCCTACGGGTAGTGGAGGAGCGCGAGGGTATGTTGATGTTTGTTGCCAAGATTGTCAACGTTATTAGTGGTGTTATGGTTGCAGGACACTGGGCTTTTAGATTGAATGACTGGGTTAAGGAGGTGTTGGGTAAGCGTAGACGTTCAAGTGGTGGTTTTGGTGTTATTGGCAACAAGCTGATGACGCAGTAAAGAGTTGCAGTAGACAGTGTTGTACATATAAAGTCTTGGTGGTACATAAATATATTGAAATCCATGTAACCAAGGGGTCATATGGAACGCAAGAGCCGAGATTCCTATGTAGCGAGAAGTAATGCAGTCAATGAGTATCCACCAGACAGGAAAGAAGCTAACAAATAAAGACATCCATCGTGTTACGTGCCTGAGATCTGATAAGAGTAGCTGCATTCACAGATCGCTCGGTTGGTCGAGAAGGGGAGTAAAGACTGTCCCTGGTCAGCTACCACTCGGAACCGAAACGGTATTCACAAGTACCTTACACAGTCTTGTTATCTTCTTGCACGAAGAATCCACGCGCTTTACTATAGATGTAGTGGTTTAGCGGAAGTGGTCGGCAAATAACTTTGTTCTACGGATTTGGTTACTTTTTTGTTCTTAAAACGCTAGAATATGATGGCAGTTGGCATTAGAAAGAAAGTATCCAAACGCATCGAGAGCCACCGTGTGTGGTTTGTAGTCTTCCAACACACGAAATGTAGAACAGGTTCTGCCAATAGCATTCGCTAAAATGCTCCGAGATGCTGATTTGATTGTAACTCTGTCCAATAGATTGCATATCTATCACATGACCACGCCCCATTTGTGGAGGCCCAATGTTGATCAAATCATACCCCGCACTTTTATGTAGGCCTTCTTAAAGATCCAGATTACATGCACCCAAAAGCATGCGCGAGAGGGGTGTTGACATTTCGACGGTTTCTTTGTTCAGAACTATTAGTCAACTTGATGCTGATATTGGGTCATCGTGAAATAACTTGACAAAACCACAACAATGTCAAGAATAGATTTCATAAATCTAAATCTAAACCGTCAACGGATCTATGCCCTGAGTTTCAATGGAAAACCTGGCGAGGTACGATGTTCGTTCAGAACTGACTTCGTGGATCGGACTGACAGTCTTAGCCTCCGGACAACATTGTCCATGTGAGACCTGACAGCCACTTCGGTGAAACTTGCGCCGAGTATAACCGTCGAATCCTTATAGAGGTTGGCGCAGCCCAAGGTTGGTGTGCGGCATGCATCGACATGTTTCTTGGCTATACTGTAGTCCAAGGGTGTCAACTCTGCAAGGAGGAGTACATTGACAGAAACCTCTTAGTCACTGTGAATGAAGACGGCGTCAAAGAGTACACTCAAATATTTCCTAGCGTCGGCTCAAGGCCTACGAATCTAGAGGGGTGGACACTTAGTAATCCAGACATACAGCAGCTCATTTCAGTTCCACAAGCACCAGACATCAAGAAACGCAAACCGTGGTATATATGGCCGAAAGACACCAATGGCAACGTGTTAACACGACTTGGACTGACATGTGGATGTTCAATGTGTCTTGGGATGGCACGGGTCATGGTTGCGAGACTACCTAAGACATACAATGTTGATGTTAAGGTGGCCATCAAATCGTTTATGCCCCAATTTGTTTACCCCCAAAGTTCGGGCTGGAGACCTTTCGATGGTTACACACATATTTCACTTTCGTGGGAATGGTATCTCGAGGGGGAATCTCAACCAAAGCTCGAGTACGCGGGAAAATTGAAGATACCCCGAAAAGTCAGTCAAAGTCGGATGGATTATATGGACGATACACTCCGTTTTGACGCGTCATTTCTCAAGGGGCAACTTGACAAATCTTTCGGAAAGTGTCTCCAGACGTTGACAGAACTCACTGAAAAACATGATAGCCGTAAGAGTCCGTGTATCACTGTTGATAGCCCAATCTAACCGTGCCTTTAGAGTTCCCAAGTTCTTTCCGTCTTATTGACGTGCACAAGCGATGCGTTGTCCACATCGGGAGTGTCCACGTCAAGTACTCGGCCATAAGCTATCGGTGGGACTCAAATGATACGAATAAGTTGACTGGGGACAAAGAACCTCAATTCATGACACCTGGATTCCTTTCTCTCAGCACCATGTCCAGAACCTTATATGACTGCATGGAGTTAGCTAGAGACCTTGATATCCCATACATCTGGATTGACCGCTACTGCATCATTCAGAGCCAATGCTTCGAAAAGGCCCAGCAAATCCATGCAATGGGAGATATCTATGCCAATTCGTGGTTGACCATTATTTGCGCATTAAGTCAAGACATTAACTCGGGGTTGTATGGCTATAGCCGTAGCTTCGGTCGCGAATTCTTGCCTTTTGACTCCAACTACTTTCACGGCACCATAGACAGGTGGCAGTCCTTTGATATTGAATACAAGCCTGAGTGGGCTACACGAGGATGGACACTACAAGAGGAGCACCTTTCCCATCGGCGTCTTTACATGACAGATTTCACAGTTGCCTGGCACATAAATTGCCCAACCATAACGTACCATTATATAGCGTTAGGAAAAGCCCCTGAGTCTCTTCCCAGGTGTTGCTCAAGTATCACAAGTTCTCTTGATCAAATCCTGGAAGCATATGTTGGCCGGTCCCTTACATACCCAAATGACAGAATTAATGCCATCTCGGGATTTTTGAAGTCCAACAGAATTGAACACATCTACGGAATCAGCACCCGAAGGTTTAGGTACAACTTGATGTGGAAGAGAAAGAATACCAACGTCCCCGAAGTACGTTGTGATGAGTTCCCCACGTGGTCTTGGGCAAACAAATTTAGTCCTTCACGCTGGTTTGGCACATTTAACGATTTCATAGTCCACAAATCAGCACCGTTGTTACATCACATGACCCCTACAGCCAAACGACCGTCTTTAACTCGACGCATGGGTCTTGACAAGAAGTTCGTGGAAAGGCTAAGTGACAAGCATTTAGTTGTTCTTGCCAGAAGTCATAACATCCGACGGAAACATCGAACGTCGCGCCATATAGTCAACATGTTGGACCAAGCCCCGACGCTTATCCGGATCAATTTGTTCATGGGGCTTGATGAATCTAGAACACGCGCGGACACCTTTTATCTTGTGGTTCGGCCAATGAAGGCACCTAATGACCTTATACGTCCCGACGTAATCCATGTCAGGCGGGTGGGGGTCACAAACCCTTACGGCCCAATCAAAGGATATCCCACGGAGTTTTATAGCGTCGCATGGATTCGCCCTCTGGCA
>JMSH01000182.1:0-23717 GCA_000712465.1 Huntiella moniliformis | reverse complement strand
GGTTTGAATTGCCATTGGACGAATCTTGGAAAGCTGATACGTGCGACGGGGATGTTTGGGTTCATGCCATTTCATCCCAAGTCGACGAGCGTGGATGACTTGACTATCTCTATGACTGCCCTGAGGAGTAAAAGGTTCGATTGCAATCACAGCAATGTCACCGTCGATATCCGAGTACAGTTCAAGTACCAAATAGGTTAAAGGAGGTTGTATCCCGTTAACGTCAATGTTCATGTCGGTATCTTCATTTGGTTTAATATTCCGCACCCTCCCTCGAATCAGAAGTTGGCGATCGGAAAGTTGATTCGTCACAGATATGGGTAACCCGATTTGCCGCAGGGAAGATATTCGTTTCCTGGGCGTAGTCTGAGAATGGATAATTTTAATCTTGACGGCGTTACTGACGATACTGTTGTGGCACCAATGTATTCTAGAGAACAAATGCGCCCAGGACCAAGTAGGGAATTGATTCACGGGAGCTCCTGATTCATTATCCCGCACCCACCAGAAAAGGGCTCTTCGGATGTGCCGTGTAGGAATCCCAAAAACGTGTTCAACCCCGTGGGTCTTCAGAAGCCCAGAAATGGCGTTCAGTCTGTCTCCAGGAAACGAGATATTACGCTGACAATATTCCTGCATCAATTGAAGTGAGGATTGCTCTTTGGCCGCGTCACAGCGCATTCGAGGTTCTGGTTTATCTGTCACGTCTGCATGATGATACGCAACCATGGGACAATTGATGTGCCACAGAATTGTTGAATCAGTGAAAAAGAGTCGACGGGGGGAAAGATACTCTTCTTGAAAGGTCCATCCACGGGTTTGCCACTCTGATTTTTCTGGCCGCAGGTATGGAACGTTTGAGGAAGTGCCCCAACATCGACTCCTTGCGGGATCTCTCAATAGTCCATCGAAATCGCGAGTGTAACCAGGAATTCCATCATGTATGTCCTTTTTAAGGGCACATATCATAGTCAAGTAGGAGTTGGCATAGATGTCTCCCATGGCATGAATTTGTTCGGCCTTTTCGTGGGCATCATCCTGCATAATGCAGTATCGATCAATCCAGATGAATGGGATGTTAAGCAACTCGGCCATGGTAATACAGTCGTACAGAGTTCTCGACATTGTCTCCAGGGAAAATGATCCTTGTTCGGCGAACTTGGTTTCGGTATCGGGGGTGAGCATGTTCTTGTCTTCCGCGTCCCATCGATAGCTGATAGCAGAGTAGCGGACATGGTTGTTGCCGATGTTTACAAGACATCCTTTGCGGACGTCAATAAGACGGAAGGAAGGCGGATACTCTGAAATGACTAGTTAGTTTGATGTCTACTTAATTATAGATAGCTACTTTCTTGCTGTTTTTCCCAAATCGGCCTGAGGATATTGAGTAAACTGGGTTTGGATATGATACTTTAGGTTCATAATATTACAGCGATTCAGATCCGAAAACATAAGCCGTGGTCCATGACGGTCACTAGTTGAAACAAGTTTAGCCTGAGCCGTCCTGATATCGAGGTTTCCCTCCCGTCCCTCCCATTCAACTTGGATACTGATGGGAAGATAATTTGGGTGTTCTCGCAGTGTATCCATTTTGAGTGCTTTCCGTGGGAGAATGATTCGTCGAACTTTGAGGGGGTCACCGTTGGAACCCGGTAGGTTTGACATCATCGCTGTTCCTATCCCCCGGCATATCGCACAATTTGGGGTGAGTCCAAGTCGTGTCAACCCCGGCTTGAAACTATGATCGTACATCGGCCAAGGAGAAAGTCCGTCATCCCCATGTGAAGTTTGATCGTTTAGCAGTTGCTGGATTTCGTTCTCTTTGGATGAAAACCAATCTGGGTTGTTAAGAATATAAGAGAATTCATCCTTGTTCTTGTGTCTTGATCCCTTGTCTTCACGGCACATCTGACAGCTTTTAACCACCATTTTACTGATGATCATTTCAGTGCAGGATGAACACCAATCCTGCTTTCTGGCTACCGTTTCAACGACTCTACGGTTATATTCAGCGCATGATTCTCTTTCATCGCCTTCAAGGCGGGTATGGATAGTCCCGTTACCTCGCTACAATTGTTAGGATCTTACAGCTATGAATATTAACTGGACACCAACTTGGGGAAGCTTCTTACCTGCTCGGTGCCGTTAAATGATAATGCACCAAGAATGCGAAACACATTTTCGTGTCCTTCCCAATCCGGGACCAGTTTAGTTATTACTTCGAACATTTCGCTGGGTTTCAGGGAGAACAATAACACTACTACTGCGCAAAGTAATGAAAGTTGAAGTTCTTGTTCTAGATGGACGGCGTACGATGAAAGTTTACGCGAGCTTCGCAGGGTCAAGACAATTGCCCATTCAGCCGACGTGCCTCGCAAAAGGCAAATGTTAAATACACGGACATGGGTGTTGAGCTTGATGACGTCTTAAGGTATGAGATCACGTGACGAGCTGTGAAGGATCATGTGACGAGATATGTCCCCGTCATCGTAGTGGTGAAATTTCCGGCCGGGTTTCCCTCTTCTCCGGCTTCTAGTTAGATAACTCATTATAGACTCAACAAGTGAACACAGACGCCGAAATCAATACAACTCTCATCAACCAATACACTCGCTACCACGACTGTCGCCGTCTCCCCCGTTTCGCCGGGTCGGTAAGTCTATCCCTCCGCCCGCAGCTCTCGTCATCATATTCCGCGGGTCTCGGAGCTCGTTCATCATCAGTTAGTCCCAGCAAGGGAGGCTTAGGACAGCGGCATATCCACGGTCAACGTCAACCAGCCACAGGCATCTTTAGATCCGTTATTGGCACGTCTAAAGTAGCACCCGGCACGAATCTCCACGCAATAGGCGGCCAAGACAGCTCTGGACCCAGCATTTGGACAATAAGATGGGCTCGTAAGAAGCAGCACCTCCGAGATCTTCTATACGAAATAGGAGATCCCCAATTCCCAGACGCAGCAGAGCTTGGTTTCCTACCGAGTAATCCCGAAGTCCCTGTGATTGTTGACAGAACCGAGGTTTCGGAAATGTTTGGACGTCGTGTATTGGAACGGACGCCTTCTAAACTCCGATACTGTGAAACTGCGACAGGAGACGAAGGGAAGGGGGAGCAGGTGGACGAGTCAGGCAACGAGGGACACTCGGATTAAGTCCGATAATACCAGAACGATGAACATTGGCGAATATGTTCATGGCAGAATGGACGTATCAGGAATGTTATTAGAATTGCGAGTACAGCACGTTTCAGGCTTCCGGGGCGTGGACCCAATTGATGTAATCATCTAGCTTGTTATAATCTTGTTTTCAACGTTGATTTACCTGTCTCCTTCATACCAATAACCGCTTGGCGTGCGTTGTGTTCTCGGGGCCGGCCATAGTTGTAGCAAAATATTGCGTGACATCGATAGCTATTTCACAAAGTCGTGGGACATACCTCCCTCAATTGTTGCATGTTCAATCATCCAGACGTATGCGTGAGATGGCCAGGTTATTGGTCAACAAATGATCGACATCAGTTTTATTGGTAGGGTTACCGAGGGTTACAAACACGTTCGAAAACGTGAAAAGTGCTTGGTAAGCAGCTCTGGTTGCGAGATGGTATCCTGTTCCAGGAACGGCATAACCCAGAAGTGACCTCAGAAATAACTACCAAAGCCTTTGTGATGGCTCTAGGGCATGATATGTCATCATGCCATATATAAAGGGGGGTATTTCAAAATGTTTGTTGTCCCTTCTTGACTTCTCATCCGGTGGCTCTTTCACTATGTTGACCCGGATGTCACAATGACCTGTGTGCCGGAATTGGTGCTTATTCTCCTTTTTCGGGCCTGAAACCTCCAACGAAGTTACTCCATCACGTTATCCGACACCCAGTGGCCGAACGAACGAGAATACCACAATCCAGAATGTCACCTACACGCAAAACATCTGACGAGGGGTTTATTAAGGATTTAAAATCTCTTCATGAAGTCTACTCCAAGATGTTCAAGGAGACACCGCCTCCCATGACGAAAGAGGTTTTGTGGTCACTTCCGATAACGTGCATGTTCAATCCTGCTATTGTTCCATCCAGTTCACAAGCTAACACATTAGATAGGTCTCCATGACCTCGGCATAACCATGCTCCGTATCATTAGTACCCACTGCTTCGACGCCGCTAGAAAATACAAGGCCACGGAGCTTTGCCAGTTACGTCATCTCGACTGGGTGATCAGTCCTTGCAATTGGGGGTTCTTCAAAGCCCTTCTCATCTACGCACTGTCTCCGATCCGGAAAATCAATGTTTTTAGATTTTGGCGTTTAGCAGCCACCACTGTCAGACGACTACAAGGAGGAGCCACGAAAAAGGACCCCGTGGAGCCTCCAGACTATGAAGCTGAGGATGTAGACGATGATGCAGAGCGATTAGATTATCTGGATACATGTCGGAAAATGCGCTGTATCTTGGCTGATCAACACGCATTTCATACTGAATATTTTGGTGAATACGCCCCACTTGCGAAGACGGTCTTTAAACGGTTGTGTGTCGGGGCACATCCAGAATGGGATGGAAGATGGTTGGCATGGCCTACTAATGACGAGAAAGACGAAATGTACCGCGTTGAGCGTTGTAAGTTTCTTGTTCACATCACCCGTAAGATTCGAACTATCCTTCTTGATTGGCACGGGAATTTAGAGGTAAAGCAGAGATTGGTGAGCTGGCCGTCGCCGAGACCACTTGAAACGCATGCAACGATTCACATGGATCTAGCGTTTGTAACAGAGCTTAGAGCATCTCAAGCAGAGTCAGCGCCGTCGGCAACCTGGGAAGATGTCCGCGTGATTGGAGATGTCAGGCATGGACGGGACTACGGTATACGGGCACTCTGTGATCTTGCCAAGCACTCATTCAAGATCTTGGATGGCTTAGAAAAACGTCGATATGTTATGGGTTTCGTACAATACGGCTCTCAGATCCGTACTGCTCTGTTCGACCGACTTGGTTGCGTTACGTCTCTCTACTTTGATGCTAAACACGAGCTGCAACGGTTGGTGGAGATGATTCTGGGATTCCTGCTCAAGGATTACACACAATTGGGAATGGATCCCCATGTAAAAACGAACAGGCATCGAAGTCCAGAAGTCGTACTTCACGATGGTCGATTTCTATACTCGATTATCGGGCATGCTGACCGTGAATTCGAACGGGGAGGCCTAAGGAACAGTGGCTGGATAGCGCACCGCAAAGGTAACCCGGATGTCAAGGTCATAATACATGACTCATGGAAGGTCAAGGGTACAAGTCACTGGGAGAGCCTCTATGAAATGCCAGTGAGACAAGGTTGGTCGAAGCACCTCGTAAAGTGTGTTTTCTATGAGCTCCTCCACATGGGAGACAAAGTAGACGACACGGCACGGTTGGTCGGGCATGGACTGAGTGTCAACTTTGGTTTAACCATTAAGCTCCGCGGGGGGATGAACGACGCCGACCTCTTGCAAGGGAATGCGGAGCATAGACGTTTGGTGGTGGAATTTTGGGATCCAATCGAAAGGTTTGAACCAGATCTCGAGAAGCTTCTTCAGGTTTTCGAAGACTGCGTCAAAGGACATAGACTGTTAACAAAATCGGGCTTCATTCACGGGAACATTTCGGAACGGTTTATAATGGCATACCCAGACGATGCATCTATACATGGTGGCCGGGGCTTGCTAGGTGGCCTGCATCTCATCAAGAGGTACGACCAGCAGAACGCCTCACCAGCAGAAAATGCATCTACACAAGTATGTAGAGCTACTGAACTTCTAATCTCCCAACGTCCTCTAACAGCCAGAGATGATTTGGAATCCTTTTGGTGGGCGCTAGTGAAAATAACCTGTGCACCAAGAGATACAAGGACAAGCAAATGGTGGGGCAAGGGAGTGTTTGATTCCGCATATTCAGAAGACACCTCTACTTTATTGATTGATAAACTAGATGCAGTGGCCCATTTTGGAACAGGTCACCGTTGTATCGTTGATTCTAGATATGCGTCATTCAATCCGGGTCTTCTCCGTTTGCGAAACCTTTTATTTTGCAGAAAGCCCACATTGTTACGTAGCCACGGGCCGTTCTCTGAAAAGATGAAGGAAGTGCGGAAGGAAAATGACGAAGAGATATATGATGGGTTCTTAGAAATCTTGCGGTCGGAACGTAAAATGCTTGCCAATGGGGCCGAGATTGACCCAGATGCCGCGTCGGGAAATAAATGTCACGACATTTAGATAACCCTTGATTAGGGATCATTCGTTTGCCGTGCGGTGCCTTCTGTTGATGTACGTTGACTATCGTAGAAGGGACCCAGGGGGCAGTTACCAGTCCTATTGTGAGGAATATATCACTACCAGTTTGTTTGGAAAGGAACATCTCGACGTGAGACTGAACTCCATGTGGACTGAGGTTCTATTATTTAACGATTTTCAATGATGCTTTTATCATGGATGGCCAAACTATATATGATTGGGATGAACTAGCTGTGGAATTATCCCCTCGTTATGTATACGTATGGGGAGCCTCTTTTATCGTCTGTTCACTAGTAACCTCCTGGATCCGGGGCTGAACGGTAGTCACCTGCTTTGCATGTCGGTAGCAAAAGGCGCCAGGTGCAATTGGAGCCGATGGAGCTATGTTAGTATATCTGCCTACTGTGGGGCATGTGACAGTTGGATAACACCTTACACTCTGTTTTGGGGTCAAGTGGTAGTTGAATCATGTACACACTTCTTAAAGCGCATCGCGGGTCGTGACTGCAAGAAAAAGAACAAGGCTGAACACAACAAGTTGTATTATTGATTACCTGAAAGGGTAGTTAGCTGGGATATACAGTAGTAGAATATCAATGGCAGTCACATAAGCCATTGCTGTCGAGTATAGCCAATAACAACGTACCTCCTTTGGCCACTTGGTGGCTGCCGAAGCGGTTACCTCAAGAAGACTCATGTTTCTACTGTCCTCAACAATAAACATTGATACCCCGTTTTCATTTCCATGTTTTTGTTTCTAGCTCTGGCTTCAAAAGTGCGATATCGTGAGTTACTACACAATATTCACATCGCATATGTACCCGGGTCACTATGTGTCAACAGAACTGCCGTGCCTGTTGGCGGGCCTATACAACGATGAACACACCAACCGTCGTCAACGCTACAGTAATTATGCCCACCCCGTCACTTGTTTATGTGCTAACATCAGTTCAGCAGCAACGTTGCCTGCATGGAATGCCTGGTTCATATGAAATGATACGACCAATGGCAGAGGCATATCCAATGCTTTACGTCTCTTTATATGCCCAAAACATACCTCTGTGTTATTATGAGCCTAGACTCATGTCAGCTTATACAAAGTATGACGATGATAAACATCCCTCCTGTGGACCAGAAGAGTATTCTATGTCCTCCGAGCTTTCGTTGCTTGCACTCATGCCATCAACACCACTGTCAACCCAAATCATGACGTCGCAAATGTCTCGCGCATCTGGTAACTCTGCCTCGACCGGTAGCCCTTCCAGCACCACTATTGCCACTAATACATCTAACAAGGTTCGAAAGGCTCCGGACGTTTACGAGCCGAATGAGCCATTCGATATCAAATACTTCGGAGATCATCCCACTTACCCCCCATCTCTGCGTATGTCAGTTTGTCTTGACGCATTTGAAAGAGGTGTCACCCTTCCCCGTCATCTTCATCAGTTTGCATTCACTCAGTTGTCCTCCAAGACTGCCAAGGAACTGTCCGTCCTTCTCAATGATATCGTGGAGTTCAATAATCAGATCAAAGATACTTATCGCATGCTGCTTGCCATGAACCGGTTCCTTGCTACCAACTACGCTCTGCCACGCTCCAGGGGATTGCCAGTGTTGAATGATCTTGAGAAGGCATTTCTCAATCAGTGCGAACAAGCTGCTGTCGAGGCCAAGTTTGAGGTTTCAAAGTTTGCAGAGAGTCTCAGCGATTGGCACTTTGTTGCGGCAATTATGCATCAAAATCTTTACAACAAGGTTCTGCTAATCCATCAGTTCCGCACTTCGCTCGGTTCGTTCGTCAGTGAAATTGAAGATGTTGTGGCCTTCTATGCTGTTGCTCGTCCGAATGATAACAGCTTGGATACCATCGAAAACCCTGTGCTCTTCTTTGATAGTGACAACGTCAATGCGAACGACGTGGGGAATTCTGGCTTCGAAGTAGACGATGCTTCATCTCGAAGCGGTGCCGAAAAGCCACCCGGTTTCTTGTCACTTCTAGCCCAACACATGCATAGAGTTATGGTGCCATCAATCAAAATGTACGAGGATTCCGATCAAGAGACATCAACGGCCAGAGGCTTTTTAGATCCAATGCAAGCTGTCCCGTTTGGAAGACCAGGTTCAACCCTTTCATTGTCTATGGTTCAAGGCTTAGACTTCCCGGGCCAAAATGTCGTCCGCGACTACCGGGGGGAGTGGGCCAGACATAAAGCAAACCTTCGAGCTTATCTAGAGCATAATAAGCGTCCTCTCTTTATCGACGCCTCTCAGCTGACACCTGAACAGCTGCGTGCCGAGACCAAGAGAGAATATCTTGAAAGAAACCGGGGTTGCCTTACACATCGGCGAAAAGCCTGGGGCACACGACTCTGTTTAGGTCTTGCTACGATAACGGAACAGGAGTATGAGAATGATGTCCCCGATTTCGTTTGTGGAGATGATTCGGCTACATGTGATGTGACCGCGTGTTCCGAAAAGTCTCTACCCTATGATTGCCAGGATACAGCTTGCGAGGGGACACTTGCCAGCAGCCCCGCACCAGATATTAATGAAGAGACTCTTGTTGGTCAGGCTACCGACCAACAGAAGGGTAGTAGGGGTATCTCTATGAGTCAGGATTGCGACCAAGTACAATCATCACTGTTCACATCGACTAGCCCTAGTGTCAAGGCTAGTGTTTCGGGTGGAACTAAGTCTATGCTTCGTCAAACAGATCTTTTGTCTTAGGTAAAAAGTCATGGCATCATGGCTACTTTCTGGGATAGGAACGCAGGCTACAAGCGCTAGCGGGCTAGTGGAGCGGGATTGATGGTTGGCGTTCTGGTATTCTTCTCGGCGTTCGTGGTGGCTTCTTTGGTTTGTTTCCTGTTTAGTTTCTGTTTCAATAACCTGACTTTGCCAGATTGTATTGGAGTATTGTGAAGTGATCAGCCATCGTCGGTGTTCCCGGAGCACATGTTTACAAGCCAATTGATGGGGTGGGTGTCGTTAGCCGTCTAGTTATGCCGATACAAAGTTCTTGTACTTTCAGCTCATTGTTTCTTGGTAGTAGTCCCCCATGAATTGTTGCTTCTGTTTATTATCAGTGCTGCCTTGTGTCTTCCTTTGATAACCCTTATTTCAAGATTGTATATGTATCCAGTGCTCGGTGTAGGACAGCGCGAGCCTGTATTACCTAAAGCGGGCTTGTGGAAATACACTTCCAGGGATATTCCAAGCCCATCGAAGGGACTTGTGAAAGTCTACGGATGAGATCAAGTACGTATACAATGTACCATAACGGCTGTGTTTGTGTATATCCTTGTATATCACTCAATGTCACGGGTTCTTCGGTCAGGCGACTCAAGATCGCGCTTCTGCACCCAGAGCTTTGGAAGAAATGGCTGATCGGGTTGACGTCATTTGGATGGTCCGAGTCTTACAACTATTTCTTACCTGACCTTGACGGAGGTGTCATGTGTGGACACTTGTAGACAGGAATGGCTCGATGGTCCATATAGGTAGCAGTTCATAGTTTGAACATGACACGTTGCGTTCGGCATGTATAGCATCAGATATTACTTAGTGTTGTCGTATTGAAAGCCATAGAACCTTGTAAACATATGGACATGGGTGCTGAGCTTGATGACGTCACAAGGATCTCCATTGGTATGGCATTACGTGACAATGTGTGAAGGATCATGGGATGAGATATGTTCCCCGTCACGGTGATGGTGGAACTCCCTCCCGGGTGTCTCTCTTCTCCATCTTCAACTTAGATAACTCATTATATACTCAACAAGTGCACACGAACCCTGGAGTCAGCACAAGTGTCACCAACTCAGTGGTCCTGTCATGCGGCGCAGGGCTAGTGACCGCCAAGGTCCTGAACAGTCCCGGTCCGATGAAGTGATGTGGACCAGATCAGAGTGGAACCGTGCAAGGGTTACTCCGAGGGTTAAGATCAGATAAGATATCTTGTTGAGGGTTGCTTATTAGGAGACCGACTTTTAATAACCATGTAAAGATGGTAAATGTGTAAACTGTGAATGTAAGGCTACGATGAATACTTCTTGTTACTTAAGGAATCAATGCTATTGTTAGCCACGGATACCGATTTACAGATTATAGGTGTTATATTGCTGTCGCGCAACACGGGGTGATAGTTTTCAACTGAATTGCCTAGAACGTAGTGAATCCATGGAGCTGTATATGACAGATAACTTGTATTCTGTTCGTTGAGAAAGAGGGGTATCACACACACCGTACATTTACATAAACATCATTAACCAATGAGACCCCCTTATTGGTTGTAAATCCCGCGCTACTACTGTCACCGCAGGTTGACAGAATCACAAAGGGGTCTGAGGCAATGAAGGAGAGATTAAACGAACCCCAGAGTTCCAGCGGTCTGACGACCAATCGATTTATAGCTTATAGCCGACGAGGACCCCGAATGTTCGCAAACCCATCAGCAGAATCTGTCAGCCTTTGGTGATAGGGTTCATGGTTGGTAACCCTTAGTTGGGTCTGATGCCAATCGTGAATGTGCATGGTCTGTTTCTTGTGAGAATACTACTTACTGTTAAATATGAAGTATATTTGCCTATATCACTAAGTACTCTCATGTACCTTTGTTATGGCGGAACCTCTGTTCCTTTATAGATGGAGGGCAGGTGGATTCTGCCATGTTTCACCGCCCTCCGGACATCTCGTTTCTAGACAACACACTTCTAGAAACCACGACATGCATGTTCTGGTACCTAATGGAAAATATAGGTACTTTCTAGTGAGCTCTATTCTCAACACGTACCCTCATTAATACAATCCAAGCTATCTATGATATATAATTGTATCATGTGCACTCCGTCAGAATCACCGCTGGAAATATCCGGGTCATGGGCAATCTCGATATGCCTCTTTTCACAGTGCAGAACAGTGTGGTACATTCGCTGATTACGCAGGATACCAAAGATTATTGGCTAGAGATTACTTGATTATGCAAGCTAACGTAAGAAGGCTGTGTTCGATGACTTTGCCTTTTGCGAGTCACATGGGGTATATAGGTAACAACTCGGACCTCTCAAAGCTCGCCTGATGTTAGAAGGGACATTTTCCATGCATAACAATAAGTTCAATTTGAATACTTTCAGTAGTGATCCGGCTATTTGCATCTTTGAAACCCGGCGGCAATGTTCGAAGTAATTACTGACAGGACGATAAGTTGGGATTACGAGTTATCAACGTCTGTGAGGTTAGGGGCATCATTCTTGAAGAACACCGAGGAGGTAAGACGTTTCCCCAAGTGGATGTCCAGATTGGACTGCTAGCAATGAGATTCTAACATTTATATCAGGGTAACACACCTGTCCACAGGCGACTTGAAGACGATGACAGAGAATCATGTGCGGAGTATAACCGCAGAGTCGTTGAAACGGTAGCAAGCAAGCAGAATTGGTGTTCATCTTGCACAGAAATGATCATTCATAAAATGGTGGTTGAAGGTTGCGAAAGGTGCTTGAGGTCGCAGAGACGAAGGCACTGGGACAAGGAACAAGACTCTTACATTCTTAACAACCCGGATTGGTTTTCAGTTGAAGAGGATGAAATTCAGCAACTTCTAAACAGTCCAACATCTTTTGGGGAGGATGAACTTTCTCCTTGGCCGATTTATGATTGCAGCTTCCGACCGGGTTTGACACGACTCGGACTGTCTGCGGATTGTCCTATATGCCCGGGGATAGGAACAGCGATATTGTCAAAGAGACCGGTTTCTAGCGATGGAGCCCTCAAGGTTCGACAACTCATTCTCCTTTGGCAGAAAATTGACTGGGATGAGACTGTGGGATGTCGAGACTCCGCTGTTATCAGTATGAAGGTTGAATGGGAAATGCCGGAGGCAAACTCGGAGATCAACAGGTTTGAAGTTAGATTGTTCCCAATCGGTGACGTTGATGGACCGCAGTTGCTGTACTATGGTCTGACTCGCTTGAATCCCATAGTCTTGAAGCATCACATACAAAGCCAGTTCGCTGAATATCCTCAGGACCATTTGCGACAAACCGCAGGTTAGTAGTTATGTAACATCCATGAGAGCCAAACTAACCAGATATTTTAGACTATCCCCGCTCCTTCCGTCTCATTGACGTCAACAAAAGATGTGTTGTGAACATGGGAAACACACATGTCCGGTACTCTGCTATCAGTCACAGATGGGACCAGGAAGACAAGAACATGCTCACGCCTGATACCCAAGACTTGTTCGCCCAGCCAGGCTCATTGTCTCCAAACACAATGTCAAGAACCCTGTACGAATGTATGGCCATGGCCCAGTTTCTCGAAATCCCATACATATGGATCGATCGATACTGCATTATGCAGGATGATGCCAACGAAAAGGCCGAGCAAATTCGCGCGATGGGGGATATCTATTCCAACTCCTACTTGACCATGATGTGTGCTCTTTCCAAAGATATACATCACGGAATTCCCGGGTACAGTCGAGATTTTGATGGTAAATTTAAAGCCATGGAGCCATGGGGATGTTGCGGGACCTCCGAACACATTCCATATATGAGACAAATCAACTCGGATTGGCAAACCCGTGGATGGACGATGCAAGAAGAACATCTCTCCGCTCGTCGACTCTACTTCACTGATTGGACAATTATGTGGAACATCAATTGTCCTACTGTTCCGTATCATCATGCAGATGTTACAGAAGGATCGGCGTGTCGAAGAAGCTGCGTGGAATGGCAAGAGACGTCCTTATTTGACCTGATGAAGGAATACTCTTGTCGTGATCTTACCGTCCCCGAAGACAGGTTGAACGCCATTTCTGGGCTGTTGAACAGCCGCGCGGTTGAACATGCTTTTGGGATTCCTACACGGAACATCCAATATGCACTTTCCTGGTTCCCGTGCGAAGACCAATTGGGCTCCCCCGCCTATCAGTTCCCTACTTGGTCCTGGGCGCATTTGTTCCGCGCAGTATTTTGGTTTCACAAGCCGCCGACGATTAACTCGAACGGAGTTCAATTCATACACCGCCAGAGCGCACCAAGGAAAATAGTATCTTCCCTCCGGAAAATCGGGTTACCTCTATCTGCATTGGATGAACTCTCCGATGGTCAACTTCTGATTCGAGCGAGGGTTAGGCGCATCAGAACAACCGATGATTTCGTCATGGACATCACCGGTCGCCGCAGCCAACCTCCGTTAACTTGCTTGCTACTTGAAATGTGTGTATATTCCAGAGACACCATTTTCTCGATCGCAATTGAACCTCTGACTCCCCAAGGCAGTTATAAATACGGTGACGTCATCCATGCTATTCGAATTGGAAGCACAATGCGGCGATACAAAGATAGAAAACAAACATATCAACTTCACAATTTCCGTCCAATGGCAATTCAGACTTTGACGACCCTGAAGAGACAACGCATCGGGGGACTTAGACTACAACAAGACGGTTCGCGCAAATGGACAAGGCGCTTAGTGTCTAACCAGGACAACCATCATTCACGTTCTTCCGAATCTGTCTCGTCCGCGAGATCCGAGCGTTCCGGTACAACGCAAGGAGTAGTTCCATTGTCCTCCTTGCATTGTTGTGAGCCAGAAATACCGCCCTCGAGAGACAGGAAGCCAAAGAACAACACGCCTTTCAAGAGGAAACCGTCGACCAATCTCCAGGGCACCGAGCTTAAGACGAAGTGTCAGCGCTGTTGCATCCGTTTGGCCACTGGTGTAACCAACAACCGTCAACATGAACGTCTTGTCCGTCGTGAGAAACGGAAGAAACCAGTTCACCGACGCTCTTTTGGTTGTAACCCGTTCAAAGACAACGCATCTTCCTTCACGACAATTATTTTACACTAGTCGCGGTGTTTGTCGTGGTATTTGTTAACCTATTCTAAACAAATTGAATCTTATGCTTTGCTTCGCATCCTGTTCATGTGTCTAGGCATGGTACTTTCTTTACTCATTAACAGAACCGGGCTAGTTAGAAACCGGATGATCCTAGTGTATGTTGTGAGTATTTACTTTTGTGTAGCAACCCGCTTAGTTCAATCACGACGTCACGGGCTTATTAGTCGTTCACGTGGTGAAGATTCGCCGGAACTTGCCCTATTAACCCACTTTATGTCATAACACGAGTCTTTCGTTCCTTTAACCTGTCACCATGAGTACCTAGAGCACAATACTTAGGCTTAACCGATACCATGTCCATCTATCAGTGAATGATGAAGGTCTTCTGCTCAAAGAAAAAATTCAGCCGCCCTGACCAAAAGACCACATATTAACCGCTCGTTGTAACGGGTGAACATGTTCATTCTTGGCGATTCCATGCTAACTGCCTTGGTCATAAACCACGTAACTTTGCTGATATGTGTTTCTAGAACACTTTGTACTGCGCCCGCTGAGCCATAAGAGTTGGCATTTTCGTCGTGTAAGTGGGCCTGGTCTGTATGCCTTATGAAAGAGACGAAACCTGTTCAACCGCCCCATTTTTTTTGGGGTCATTACTCTCATGCGGGCCGCAGCCTATGGAGAGATTGTTATTAACGAGAACAATAAACCTAAAATGAAAAACAAAACTCAAGGAGACTCGTAAATCGTGACCCCATCTTTTCCTCCTTCTTCACTCGTTAAAACCTCTCTCTCTCTTCGACTTCTTCACTCGCCGATTGTAAGCCCCTTCATCAACTCCCGTATCTCGTACACCGCCTTAAGGGCACCCATCTCCTTCCACCCTCCGTCTGGACACCGTACCTCTATCTGCTCTAATTCCTCATCTAAGTTGGTGACATCTTCCTCGATCCACCGCCTCGTACCAAATCCAGTCTCTTTGATGAAGACAGCCAGAGCCTCCTTTCCCTTACTACTTTGAAAAAGGTTTTCTAATCTAGGGAGTTGTGGTCCCATCGATTCGAACACCTTTTTCCTTGCCGACCGAAGCCTGGGACACTCGAGCAACAAATGGAATACCTCCTCTTCTTCACCCCCGCACATTCGACAGATAGCATCATCCCCCTTCCTCGCATTCCTCAGGAAGGGCAGATAGTAGCCTTTCCTCAGCTTCAACTGAAAATAGGCTGAACTGAGCGCCATAGGACCGTTTGACAGGTTGCCTTTGGTGCTGAGTTGCGGCCGGGTTCGTAATACCGCAGAGTATTGCTTGCCGACAGCTTCTTTCCAATTTTTAACCTCCCCATACTTTCCAATAACATAGGGCGCACTTTGGCCAATCGGTACAACGGCGCTTGTTGTACTTCTAGGCATTTCAAACTCTGGGAAACAGTGTGTCTTGCGACGTAAATAAAGTTGTCATGTTCAAGTTCCGGCGCTAGTTTGGGGCTCTCCACTACAAGGCCAGTAGCAAAGAGCCCGCCCAGGTGGCCAGAACTATCCTAAACATGCAAGGCAAAAGAGTATCGAACTGGCTTATCTAGCACATCGACCCTACTGCGCGAAACAACCGTTTTTTTTGGGTGAACAAGTTTTGCTTGAGCCTGAATGACTGTATGTTTGTCTTTGAGCTTTTGGGCCAAATCTCAGTAGTAGACCTATTCTCTCGGCGAGAGAAACACGCTTGATGAAAGGATGCTCTGCGCGTATTATCGCACATTTTGGTTGAGCAACATTTGAACGGCCATGGGCGTCCCAATACATCCTTTGATAATTATGGGACCAAGTAACGAAGTGTATATGTTTCTGTTAACTTGTGGACATGGGTGTTGAGCGTCATGACGTCATAATGATCAACACCAATGAGCAAATATATGTGAGGAGCTGTGAAGGATCATGTCACAAGATGGTTGTTCCAGGTATAGTAATAGTCGGGCGTTTGGTAATGTGGGCATATAGTCTCTCCCCTCCTCTCTCTCTTTCCCTCTTTCTCTCGCTCTTCTCCTTTTACTAGATAACTGATACATACGTGAACAACATGAATACATACATCTCGACTTCCTCCTCATACTATATCTCTCTCAGTGACAGTCTCACTTTTGCAGATCGGCGTCGGTTTAATCATGTCGGCTCGTCATCAGCAGAGGCGAAGGTCATCATCGTGGCTCATAGTTGGGCGTGGCGAAGGTAGAATCATCGGTGCTCGTAGTCGGGAATGTCGAAGCTTGTCGTTGTCCGTAGTCGTCAGCGAGTTCGTCGATTTTAAGGACGAATTGCATGCCAACTAAATAACACAATATCGTTAGCCTCCATGCAGTGCCGCACAAAAGCACACCAACATTCAACTGTAACAAAACCGGATGTTATATACACACTAGTGAAAAAATGGACATTGACTAGACTCCGTCCCAACATAGTTGGCGGAAATTAAGTGGACAAAATCCGTTTTTGTACGGGAAGGACCTGGTATTTATGCTTTTTGGGAAGGAGCTCAACACGCGGCATGATTTAACCCACCAACCATGCTGGTTTAGGAAATCACACAATTTATATCGTGTACTAGAGTCAATGGTGCTAGTACGCAGATATGATTCCACTCTTTCGCCACACCACTAGAGGGTAGGCTTAGACAAAAGTCCCCATTATGCTTCTATGCTGCCAAAGATTCAGGTGTAATGCGATTGTCCGCATCTGTTCAGTTGGCGTTGCTCTGTTCCGGGTCCACTAGCAATTTGCAGGACCTAAGCACTATATTGAGAGTCACTTTCATGTGTGCCTAAACCGTTCTCACCAAAATGACTTTCATGTGGCCTGGAGGTCTTTAGGTCCTAGTGGTATACAGGCATTTCGAAAGACCATCTGGCTGGGAGGCTTGTAAACTACAACACTGTTACTCACATTGGAGGCCTGGTTCTATCCCTTTACTGTCCTTTCCCGCGGTGATATTCACTGAATGAACCGCCTAAAATGTACCCCACTTGGATGTGTTCCTCACACGAGGAAAATTGACCTCCTACGTCGATGTGGCTGTTAGGTGTTTGTACATGCTGTTCATCACAGTCTTACGCTTGGGAATCTCTTGCGGTGCCTGCTTTCGGTATATTTTCAAAACTGCTGACAACTAATTGTGTTACTAAATCTTTTCTGAATATCTAATCAGACTCTATTCCAGCTGGGTAAAATTCCCATGAGATTTCATTTGAGCACCTGGCGATTTTCACATCCCTCTCACCTTTAGTCAAAGTATTAACTTCAGCTCCCTAGCTTGTGGGTGAATCTTCCGTGTTATGCGCGCGTTACTACAATCTGTTTATAAGATTTGGTCTGCTAAACAGTTTTTTCTCGTCGCCTTTTTGGAACGCCTCAACCGACCCCGGATCTTTTTGGGCAATGGCTGTCCTTGAATCTGTCTAAACTTGACCTGTCGACTTGCCTCTCTATGTTCATATCCCACTGCTATTTACTTCTAAATTTGTTCGCCCGTTTTCCGTTGTATACACAAAATTTTAAAATTCATACAATCAAAATGGGGCAATAGGTTTTGATGAATCGACGTTGAATGATAGTGTTACACCCTGCCTCAGCAATTGCACATCCCGGATCTAAAATAGCAGGGATGACTGACTCGCTAGGGGTGTGTGTGTATCCACTATTTGTTGACACAGCTGTTTTGAACCGTAACCCTGGAGAGGACAACCCTACCGAACGACCATGGCGTGACTTGAAGCTTCTATTTTCATTTCTGACACCGCCCACTTGTCCATCCAACCGGCAAAACAATTGTTCTTACGGCCCACAATGCACAGTTGTTTGAAACCAGGAATTCTATCCAGAACCTAACAAACCTCGATATTGATCCAACAAGAATATTTTGTCCCTCTAACTGAGTTTGCAGTGCAACCCTTGCGTCGATATCGGGAAATACACGAACAAAACACCCTAACCCTTGGGTCAAATATTCGCGGAGGACGGTGAAATCTGACGCCAACATTACCATCGTACCAACAGTCCAGGATGATCGACGGAGAAACATGGAAACCAGGGCAGTTGTGCTGTTAAACCCTTTTAAGACGACATATGCTCGAGTGTAACGCGAATTCGTCAACCCGAATTTCACGGTATCAGATTGTTTTTCGCGGTCATTATCGCATTTCTGGCGGGTTTTTGGTACATACTTTTTGATGTTTTGTAGCCTTGCGAGGCTGCGAGTATTACTAATAATATTTCAAGACTTTCAGAATGGTACGAGATGTTAGGGCTGCGACTGAATTAGTCATTAGTCATCAGCGATATGTAGGGCTTTGTCGCGTGACCATGATTAACGGTCGCCAGCGAATCATGATGTGCTATGGCCATCTAGTCTTGCCTACTGAACCGCCTTATACCTCAAATGGTTATTTCTTCTGGTGAAGGGCATTCCTGGACTCCACAGCTTGACCACAATAGTTCCCTAAACACCCACACCCCAATAAATGGGGTTCAGCGACGTACTAGTGTCCGTCGGGATCACAATCTTGGCCACCACAGACGAGAGCGGCTAATGGGTTGAAAAAACACACCCCCCTATGCGCAGGAAGCCAGGCGCGGGGCAGAATAGTGTCAATGTAGGTGTATAAAGTAGCGACGGGCGAACTCTTGTTCCTGTGGCTTTGACGCCACTCTTTTCCCCCGTTTTTGGTGTGTGGCAATGTGAGAAACTGGCCAGTTGGCGGCAGTTGTAATAGCATGCACATTGGTTGATCGTTGTATTCCACTTGTCGTATGTAATCCCATGATATAACTGAAAGGTTCCTCGTTCGACTAATCCACAAGCCGATGGCCCGGCGTATAAATTACCTCCAACATTTTCGCCGAGTTGCACAGGTGAACATGCTCCGAATAGCACCGAACGTATTCAGGCTGAAGTTGTCGTATGAGATTGACGATGTCTTGTCTAAGATCAATTTAATGTCGGCGACTTGACGCACCTACCCATCCACAAAACATTCCCGGCAAAGGGCTCATGGATCAGGCGCACCCTTTCGGCGTTGTCTTCCATAATCAAGTAATCTCCAGCCAATAACGTTTGTTGTTTTGCATAATAAGCGAATTCCACAAACGGTTCTTCACACTGAAAAGAGGCATATTGGGATTGCAAATATCCCCAGACTTTCCGGTGCTCATTCTATCTAGGCCTTTACGCCCATCAATGTTGCTAGGCGGCTATGTTGTTCAACTCACGTTGATGTCAGACTACTCGACTCGTTTTGTTACTTTGATGTCCCTTCTATTACCTCATGAAGTGCTGTGGACCTGATCGGAGTTTGACCGTGCAAGGGTTTCTCCGAGGGTTAACACAAGACAAGATACCTTGTTACTTGAGGAATCAATGATACTGGTAGCTACGCATACAGATTTACAGATGATAGGTGTTGTAGTGCCGTCGCGCAACACTAACAGACAAAGATGACATTCACACCACGTTACATAATCCCAAGGCCGTTGGTGTCGCGTACGTCTCTTTTCCTATAAGTGGGCTTCTAATTCTCATGTGAATATGTAGTGATTTTGTCCGCTGGACGATAACAGTCGCTAGGGTAATATGCCATTCTAACCCGGGCCCCGTGAGACTCCAATTGTGTTGGGACGGGTCGATCTACAACAGAGCCGATTGAAGGCTTTGCCGATAAAAAAGATGATGAATGTATCCTACAATCCAAGGGAAGCGTAAACAGGAAGTAGGTTTGTCACCGAAGCTATCACAAAATCAAAAAAAGTTTGTCCGTCTTTTGAATGATTTTGTCCAGTGTAACAAAACATGTTATGTCTTCATCTAACATATTCAAAGCATGATATGGAGACGATTTGGTTTCAAAACGTTCAAAGAGTAGAAAATACAAAGACAGCATGATAGCCGATTGATGTAAGCCTCAATCCACCACAAAGCTAACAGTAAACACAGACCCAAGAGATTCCGCGTCACTGTCATAAGGCTCGGCCACGTCCGCCAAGAAAGTAACAACATTAGGAAGACCCCAGCCATAGTGGTTCGGATGCGCGGGCTTGAGGTGTGAAATGGGAGTCGGTGGAAGCATTGGGACAACCGGTACTTGGAACACGGCATTGTTGTAGCCGAAAGCCGCAAGGGCAGTAGAGATGATATCGTCGTGAGAAGGTCCAAATTCGAGGCCCACGACGTCAAAGTATTCGACAACGATGTCAAGAACATGGGCAGTATCCTCATCACTGATCCCATCTGGCAAAAGAATAACGTGTGGTTTAAATGCAGTGGCTAGGGCGTCTGGTAGGATACGCAACTCTTGATCAAGGTTGGCGACATGTAGAGATATATGAACAAATGAACATCAATGCTGAAAAACTGTCGAGCGGAATGTTTGCATGTTGCCAGACAAGTTGAGTCTTGGCCTTTTACATAAATGGCACCAGGCTGTATGTTGGGGTTATATCATGCCACCTGGTCACGTGACGTCACAGTTGGTACTTCGGTGGATGGAGAAACAACATAGGCGACAGTTAGCCTTTTGGGAAACGGGTTGGTTTCCATTAGTCTTTTCGAATTCACGCTGGTTGGGGTACGTCGCGAACTCCTTAAATCCGACCATTCAGAAATCCTTGGGCTTTTGGAGACAATGGCCTGACCACCCGCCATATGGTATGGTGGAGCTTTCGTCGTGCTATTGGAGATATTGCGGTTTTTCTATTCCGCAACGGGTGTGACATATTTGCTCGAGACACAATGGAATCTCGCGACAGTGGAAGAATGTCCGTGACACTGAGAATGACAATGCCATCTAGTGCGGGATAACGTGACGACAAAGTAAATGCCGTCCCGGGTGCACGGACCTCGATTCGCTGCCGGATGATAGTATTCCCCAGCATTGCCTGCAATGTAGCGAATCACAAAACGGTGTGACGCAATTGAGTAGAGATTGAAAGAACAAAAGGGTCCCAGTAGTCTCCCCACAAACGAACGTATAAACCGTAGTTGCCGGACAACCATAATGCCCGCAAAAACCCCGGCAGAATCTTCACTACAAAACTCTGGTGACATTTGCAATCTTGAGATGATTTTTTCACAGTGCAGCACCTTGTGTTGGATTCGCTTATGACGCAGAGCAACAAAGATGATTGGTTGGAGATTACTTGATTATGCAAAACAACGTAAACAGGCTGTGTTCGATGAATTCGCCTTTTGCGACGCACATTGTCTGGATGGGCAATCGCCTTAACCTTGTGAAGCCAGCTCAAATTTGAATCGGACGCCGTCTATTTAGAACGGAAACCTCAAATTTCATTGCTTTGAGCAGAAGTAGTATCATTGTCCTCCCTGGAACCCGGCGAAATGTTCCAAGTAACTGACTCCTGGTCTATACATTTGCCTCTACACTGGAATTTCCCGGAGTACAGGGTGCCATTATGTTTGGACAGTACTGAGAAGGTAAGAAGTTTCCCCAAATAGGCGTCCAGTGAACACTGATAGCAGTAAGATCCTAACGGTTATAGCGGGGTAACGGAATTGTCCACACCCGACTTGAAGGCGATGAAAGAGAATCATGCGCGGAATATAATCGCAGAGTCATTGAAAAGGTAGCCAGAAAGCAGAATTGGTGTTCGTCTTGCGCTGAAATGATCATTAGTAAAATGGTTGTTAAAGATTGCCAAGAGTGCCGGAAAGATCAGGAACAAAGATTTAACAACAAGGATGAAGACTCTTATATTCTCAATGACCCAGATTGGTTTTCATTCGAAGAGGACGAAATCTAGCGACTGCTCAACATTCCAACATCTTTTGGGGAGGATGGGCTTTCTACTTGGCCGATTTACGCTTCCAGTTTCAAACCGGCGTTGAGACAGCTTGGAATGTCCCCGGATTGTACTAAATGCCCAGGCATGGCGCTGGCGGTACTGTCATGTAAACCGAGTTCTAGTCTCGAAACGCTCAAAGTTCGACGAAACATTCTCCCATGGGAAGCGCGTCATGCGGACAGATGGTTAGGATATTAGAATTATTTTGCCATCAGTATCAAAGTTGAATGGGAGACACAGGAGGCAAACCCAGATATCAGAACCTCCGAGGTCAGACTCCTTTCAGTCAGTGACCTCCATGGACCACGGCTGATGTTTCCTGATCTCAGTCGCTATAATACCAGGAACCTAAATCATCATATACAAAGCCAGTTCACTGAATATCCTCAGGACAATTTGGGACAAACAGCAGGTCAGTACGCACGTGATATTCGTTACACTTCAAACTGACTAGTCATTTCAGAGTATCCGCCCTCCTTCCGTCTGATTGACGTCCACAAAAGATGCGTCGTCAAGATTGGAAACAAACATGTCCGCTACTCTGCTATCAGTTACAGATGGGATCCGGAAGACAACGATATGCTCACCCCCGATACCAAAAACATATTCTCACAACAAGATTCTTTGTCTCCGCAGACAATGTCGAGAACTCTGTACGACTGCATGACTATGGCCGAGTTGCTTGACATCCCATTCATCTAGATTAATCGATATTGCATTATGCAGGATGATTCCAACGAGAAGGCTGAACAGATCCATGCCATGGGGGATATTTATGCCAACTCCTACTTGACTATGATATGTGCCCTTAAAAAGGACGTACATGAAGGAATCCCTGGGTACACTCGCGATTTCGATGGAACATTGCGAGGCCCGGAAAGATGGCGATGTTGGGGCATGTCTTCAAACATTCCATACCTTCGGAACAGCGAATCAGAGTGGCAAACTCGTGGATGGACGATGCAAGAAGAATATCTTTCCCCTCGTCGACTTTATTTCACCGATTCGACAATTCTGTGGCACATCAATTGTCCTATGGTTGCGTATCATCATGCCGAGGTGACAGATACGCCAGAGCCTGAAACGGGTTGTGACACGGCCAAAAAGCAATCCTCACTTGAATTGATAGAGGAATATTGTAAACGTGATATTACGTTCCCCGAAGACAGATTGAACGCTATTTCCGGGCTTTTGAAGACTCGCGGGTTTGAACACGTTTTTGGGATTCCTACACGGCACATCCGAAGAGCCCTTTTCTGGTGGGTGCGGGATAATGAATCAGGAGCTCCCGTGAATCAATTCCCTACTTGGTCCTGGGCGCATTTGTTCTCTAGAATACATTGGTGCCACAACAGTATCGTCAGTAACGCCGTCAAGATTAAAATTATCCATTCTCAGACTACGCCCAGGAAACGAATATCTTCCCTGCGGCAAATCGGGTTACCCATATCTGTGACGAATCAACTTTCCGATCGCCAACTTCTGATTCGAGGGAGGGTGCGGAATATTAAACCAAATGAAGATACCGACATGAACATTGACGTTAACGGGATACAACCTCCTTTAACCTATTTGGTACTTGAACTGTACTCGGATATCGACGGTGACATTGCTGTGATTGCAATCGAACCTTTTACTCCTCAGGGCAGTCATAGAGATAGTCAAGTCATCCACGCTCGTCGACTTGGGATGAAATGGCATGAACCCAAACATCCCCGTCGCACGTATCAGCTTTCCAAGATTCGTCCAATGGCAATTCAAACC
>JMSH01000181.1:0-23986 GCA_000712465.1 Huntiella moniliformis | reverse complement strand
TCTTCACCTCAACCGCCATCCCCCCACGGCGGCATCACCCCATCCCCCGACTTCACGGCGGAGCACCCAGTGCCGCAGATGGATCCGGCGGAATATGTGCGGTTGCGGGCGGCGTTGCAGGAGCCACGACAGGCGATGGTGGAGAATGATGCGCGGAGTATCGCGGAGACTATGGATTTGAGTGATGATGATGAGGGCCCGCGGAGTATTGCGGATGGGTTGGCGAGAATCTCGAGAAGTGCCAGCCAGATGAGCTTGCGAGATAGGGTGAGACAGGATCGGGAGAAGGAGGCGGTGGAAATGGAAATGGAGTGGAATAAGTTGGTTTCGGAGAAGAAAGTTAAGACGGAAGACAAATAGGCTTCTACATGGAAATATACATGCTAATAATCTACTTAATATAACTCATCATCATCACTGTCACCCCCTTGTGTCACCTCCATCTTCCTCTTTCCCTTCCCTTTATTCTTCCGACTAGCCGGTTTCGTGGTTGCCGTGCTAGCACTACTTAGATAGCCATCCCCAATGACAACCTGCGGAGCTAACAAGCCACCGTCACTCTTAACCTCCTGGGTCTTTGTCTGGTCCGACTCACGACCGCCCTCAAATTGATCTCTAACCCTCTCATAATGCTCCAGTTCACCCTGGGAAACACTAGGAACCAGTTCCTTATTCGCCTCCAAGAAGTCTTCTTCCTGGACAACGACGTTGACATCCTCATCTGTAGCAAAGTGGTCGAAGAATGCCGCTGTGGTGACCTCCTTGCCTGACTTGCCCATCTCTTTGATCTTGCGGTCTACACTGTTTGCTTGTCTAGTGACAGCCTTTAACATGGCATCTGAACAGAGAGCGTAAAAGTCCGCTCCGGTATACGTATATGGCAATTTTCCGGCAACCACGTTGAGATCCACCGACGGATGTAAAGTGAACTTTCTCGTCAACGCCTCTAGAATCTTAACTTGTTTATCACGCGTGTCGGATACACCCAGATACAACAACTTATCAAACCGGCCCGGCCTCAACAACGCCGCATCCAATAAATCCGGCCGGTTGGTAGCTCCCACCACGAACACCCCCGAGGTATCTTCATCACCACCGGACATTCCATCCAACTCGGCAAGTAACTGCGATACAATACGGTCCATGACACCGCCTGAATCTCCCTGGTTTCCTCTCTTGGGCGCAACGGAATCTAACTCGTCAAAGAATACAACACACGGTCTGGCATCCCGTGCCCGTTGGAAGACTCTCCGGACGTTGGCTTCCGACTCACCAATATACATATTCAACAGTTCCGGACCCTTGACACTGAAGAAGTTTAGCGAGTACTCTGTCGCAATAGCCTTGGCAAGTAACGTCTTTCCCGTTCCCGGTGGCCCGTAGAATAAGATACCACTTCGTTTCTTCATTCCCTTGGCGAATAACTCGGGTCTCTCCAATGGTAACTGGATAGTCTCGGTGATTGCATCCTTGACATTCGCCATACCACCGACATCATCCCACGTGACGTTAGGAATCTTGGGTGCACCAATGGCATCAGCAAAGGTCTTACGAACCAACTCGACTGACACGTCCAAATCCGTCTTCAGAAGAGAATGCGCAAATGGACCACCAGAAACAAGAACATCGCGCACAGAAACCGGCATCCCCCCAGGCACAGTCTGTTCTCTCGCAAGCTTTGCAATTCTCCCCGTCTGGGAAACTACAGCCCGCTTAACAACATCCACCAAGTCACCAGCCACCAACGCCGCAGTCTTCAAAGCCACAGATCCCAAATCCACATTCCTATCCACCGAAACGCCTTCATTCGCAACAACATTCTTGAGAATCTCCTCTCGTTCTTTCTCGTCGGGCGCTCCAACTTCCACTTCATACCCGAAGAGTCCACGGACCCCCTCCGGAACGGCATCTACCTCCGTCGTCGTGGCAACTAATACCCTGACACCCGAGGAAATCTCCCGGAGACAACCTTCCATGCGGTCGGCTGTTAACGCTTCGATGTGTTGGATGACAAGGACGCATGAGTCGACACCACATGAGATGGCTCTGTCGGCGCGAGCACGGAGGTATGCTTCCGTTTTCAAGTCGCCCGGGGATCCACCGGAGGAGGATAACACATCATACGAACTTAATCCGTAACAGTGTAATCCCAAATCCGCACACGCCTCTCTAACCAAACTAGTCTTTCCAACCGCGCGATGTGTCGAAGTCAACAGGATTGTCATGGGTGGCATCTTCAACGCGATAGCTCTCTGCGTGGTAGCCGCGGCAATCAACTCTCTCAACTTCCTCCTAACAGGTGAAACATACCCACCCTCTGGAACCGTCAGACCAACCTCCCCAATCAACTTCTTGACTCCCAGGTAGTAAGGCCAGGTACTCCCCAAGGTCCCCGGGATCCTCCCCGTGACATATCCCACCATATTCAACACTGCCGTCTTACTATCCACCGCGACAACTCCCGCCCAAAGACCCTCCATCTCCTCATCCTTGGCAGTGACTCCTTCAACTTTAAACCACGCAACCTCCTCGATTCTTCCGTCTCCAGCTAACCCCACTACATTATCAATCTCAGCTTCACCACCTTCCTGCATCGCCTGACCTAATCCCTTATCCACAGCCACAGCAATCAAATCACCCCGTCTAAGCAGTCGAACCTTCTCTGCAAAATAACTCTTCACAGCGCCCATAACTGCCGTCGTATACGCCGCTTCCGTCCCAAGGGGTGTTCGTACCTGCTGGATACTAACCGTCTTTGCATCCGGCGGCCGACTGGCACTTGTGAACTTAGGTAGTGTTCCCGTCCCTTTATACATGGCTCTCTTTAAGGGACTCAACCTTAAGAAACCCGCATTCTCCAAGTTGGCGAGTAACACCGGCGACGCATAAACACTCGGACTGGCCGGCTTTGCAACTTGACTTTCAAAGAAGGACGGCCGTCTCCCTTTTCCCTCACCCATTGCGATTCTTGCCGCCGGCTTACTAGCCAAACTCTCCGGTACAGAAAACACCCGGACAGCCCGCCATGTAGCCTCCGCATCACCCATCGACAATCCAGCCAACCCAAAACCTAACCCCGTTGCCTCCTCTGCTTTCTCAGCACGTACCCAGTCTCCAGAGAAACATCCAATCTTGGATAAACTCGTCACATCAACATACACCCGTGCCTCCTCGTCATCTTGACTGGCCGGCTTGGGATGTAACAAGGCTGAAGGAATTGGTTTCGCTAGGCCGACCGCTTTGAAGAGACGGCCTCGCGCTCTGTCTGGTCTAGCCGTGGTGGTCGTATAACTAGAAAATACCGATCCGGGGGTGGCAATTCCCGTTTTCCGTCCACGACCCACCGGCGTACCCATGCCACTTGCCGATGTAGCAGGCAACATAGGTGTCTCCAAAGAAATCATCTCATCCAAACTATCATCTGATAGTAACTCCTCCTCTTCATCAAAGTCACTCCCAGAAAGATCCATATCCGTGGCACTTTCCAATTCCTGGCCCTCGGTGATTTCCCCGTTCTTCTCGCGATCTTCGGCTGCAGAGTAAAAGTCCGTGTTCCCATCTTCTTCGTCGGGGACGGCGGTGATGGGTTGTGTCTTCTTGTTTGTTTGGACGCGTCCTCTACGGAGGATAATGCGCGTTGAAGCAGTGAGGATACCCTGGGATACGGGCTCGCAAAGAAGGATTTCACCGGGATTTAACGGCGCGTGGGTTACCGGGTGCGGGGGTAACGGTAACGGGAAGAGATCACCCGTGTGGACAACCTTCAACCCACCTAAAGCATATCTCAATGCCCTCTGCAACTTATCCGCCGAAGTATCTTCACCGGCCTTAGAAATCTCCCGTGGATGTTCCCGAAAGAAAGTCCCCTCACCAGCTTCCAAGCGCTTCGTCAAGTCGGATTCTAACTTGACATAAACGGTATCCAACTGCAACGCCACCGTGTCCAGAACTAACACGTCGATTCCCCCACGGATACTCCCCGACAACTTGGACGGGGCAACAGCCTGAAGAGTCTTTGCAAAGGCCTGTAACGAGGACGACGATGGGGAAAACTGGATTGTTCCTGATGGTAAATCCGTGTTACGAACCACCGGGACGACAGACCAGGGGGTTCCGGTCGGTGACGGTGTTGGTGTCCACGGGGTGATTGCCACGTGGTATACTTTATCCGAGGAATCTACATGATTGTTAGTACGTGGTCATCTAGACATATTATTGCAAAGAAGGAATCACCATCACCCCGTCTCCCAGGGAAAAACTCAGCAAACAAATCCGCGCTGACACCGCCAATATCTCCACGAACCTGATCCGGCAAAACCAATCTAGCTTGCACAGGTGCCTTCCCCTCTTTCCGGCGCTTATTCCGTTCTTTACCAGCCATTTTATATCTTCCAAATTATATGTATATACCCTCTTAAATGAAACAAAAAAACAATCTCAATATTTACAAATCTTCTCCAATATTCATCATTCAATGCGATCCGTCGTCAAGCTAAGCTACTTTCCTAAACTGGCCCGTCCGTCGTCGTGCGTGTCCAAGAATAACCCTAACCCTGAATCCATCGGAGATGCCCCTGGATCTAATCGATTTTGGTTAATCCTGTTCATATATTTTTACACATGCATGAGAGTGAATGAAGAAGTCGCGTTTTGAGGACTTGTAGAAACTACATTTTGAATTCATTTCTTTATTTATTAGAAGTCTTTTATGTTTTAAAGATCATTGTTTTTATTGATTATTCTTTCGTATATCTTTTAATTTTGACTGGTACTTTTCGTTAGATTACCCTACATACGGACTTTTCCAATAATTATCCTTTCTTTTGTTACTTTTATATATACAATGTCTACAACCATCGTTTTACCGCCCAGCGTTGCACCTTCACATCAGGATTCTCCCGCCTTACATGAAACAATCTCACATCAAGAAAACGCCCAAGTCAGAGGGACTCTAGTCCTTTCACAACCCCTAGAGACTACAGATGCCGTATCTGAACACGCATCTAATCCGGCCCCACCTTCATCCTCGGCTACCCCACATGAACCCGTCACCGAGTCCGAAAAACCCGCACCAAAAGATATACACACAGACCCTCTTCCTTTCCCGCAAAGGTTAAAATCTACTGCTTTACATTTAACCTCGCTTCCATTATCCTTAACATTCCTTTCTTTGGTCGCTACTGCCGCTTTCCTAAGTCATATTCCTAAAACCCTCTTTCGGCCCTCGAGGCGTAAGTCCGTTTCGGTTGTTGCAACTTCCAATCCGGTTGTTCCTTCAGATGGGTTCACACCGACGGAGTCAGGTCCGGATAAGTTGGTTCGTGATGTCAAGTACTATGCTGCCCGGGTAGGTTTGACATGTCGTGAGTTGAAGGTGACAACCCAAGATGGCTTCATCATCGATCTGTGGCACATCTTCGACCCATCAACTTCACCGGTTTCATCCTCGGCACCTAACCAAAAGTATCCCGTCTTACTACTCCATGGACTCCTTCAATCCTCAGGTGCATTCTGTGTAAACGACGACTCTTCGCTCGCTTTTGACCTTTGTAAATCCGGTTATGACGTATACCTCGGAAACAACCGCTGCGGCTTCACCCCACAACACGTCGCCTATAAGACGTCCGACCCGCGCATGTGGTCCTGGGATATCCGCGAAATGGCCACCCAGGATCTTCCCGCTCTCGTCGACCGAGTCCTCCATGAAACCGGCCACCAGAAACTCGCTCTGGTAGCACACTCTCAAGGAACCGCGCAGTCCCTTTTAGCCCTATCTACAAACTTCTCTCCCGCATTATCCAAGAAACTTTCCGTTCTCTGTCTTCTTGCCCCCGCCGCCTACGCTGGTCCATTAATTCGCAAGCCCTGGTTCCGTCTTCTCTCGGCTCTACCCTGTTCCCTATGGTCAATAACATTTGGTTCCCGGGCCTTCATCCCCGTGATGATGTCAGCGCATCGGTTTATGAAGCCGCAAATCTTTGGCGACATGGGATACATTGTATTTTCCTTCCTCTTCGGCTGGTCTGATAAAAACTGGGATCCATCGCTACGCGCGCGCATGTTCCAATTTGCTCCAGTTTATGTCTCGGCCGGACTTATGAAGTGGTGGCTAGGTAAAGACGGGTTCGCCCATATGGGTAGTATTTTGGAGAATGTGGCGGAGGATGACCCTGAGGTTACACCCGAGGAAGCGGAACGGTCAAGATGGTTTCCGGAAGGTACAGCGCCGATGGGTTTGTGGGTTTGTGAGAAAGATGGGTTGGTTGATGGCGGTCGCTTGCTTAAGCGGTTAAGAGAGAGGGAACCGAATGTGAGAATTGTCCATAGTGAGGTTTTGACAGATTATGAACATTTGGATGTTCTTTGGGCGGTGGATGCTGCTGAAAGGGTGAATAAATCCATCAAGTCGGCTATTTGGGAAACCGTTGAGTCTGACATGAAGGCGCATTGCCAGGGTTCGGTCGCGATGCAAAGTACTCAAGTATAGATGGTCAACATCATATGTACATCATAAATTAGCGTATATCTATCTAATCAAATCACCACGAAATATTCCTCTGGATACTCTTATCATCATGAGTTCCCGGTTTCCGTCCTCTCGTGCCCAATCCCAATTTAGCCGTCCGATTCCGTAAATCAAAATTGACAGAATACACCATGTACCGTCTATCCTCAGGGATATCCCTCGTAGTCTTCCAACCCGTCTTCATCTCTTCCGGCGGCGGCGTCCCATCCATCCCTGGGCCTGCCGCTGGACTCTCACTAGAATATCTACCAACTTCAGGACTTCCCTCAACTTCAACTCTGCGGTCTCCCCGCTCTTCAAGATCCATTATGAAGGCGCCAATCTTGGCGGATAATGTGCTATCCCACATGGCTTCACGTCGGGCACTTGATTCTAACAGGTTAATAGCCACCCTTCTGATTCCCTGATGTCGACATTTCGTAGCAACGACGTATAGAGGCGGTACGATACCCAGATCAGCGGAGAAACTAGGTTTGATATGTGGGGCTGAGAAACTTGAAGAGGCGAGAGGTGACTTATGGAGACAGATACCCGTGGCATAGCATGGGGCAGCGGCACGGGTTTCTTCGTCGGTTACAACTTCAAAAGCCAACTGCACAATCTCTTGAAACTCGGCTTCAAACGCGTCAAAGTCGGTTTCGCGCGTGGAAAAAGTCATATGGAAGAGGATCTTGGTCATCGTATGTGTCATTTTCAGCACAGCAATAGACGCCTTTTCCTGCGCTGAAACACCCGGACTGAACCGTCTGCTAAGAATGTCTTGATAGGCGTTTTCCCAGAGATAGAGTTGGTGGGTATATATACCTGCGAACTCCTTCATTTTCACAGGTAAAAGACCCATAGGTGCGTTTCCGCGAGACTTGACGACTGTGAAATAGGTTTCGGTGAAGCGGAAGATTGCCTCCATGGAGTTGTCGTACATTATACGAGCGTGTAGGGCACTGTCGAAGCGGGCGGGTAGTGGTGGTGGCGGAGGAATAGATGGTGTTCCTTGGGGACTTTGTCCATCGGCATCCAGATGGGCGGGCTGTCCATGATTTAACTGCACGACAAAAGGCTCCGGAAAATGGAAGGCCATATCGTAGGATTTCGCCTGAATGGCAAGACGTGTGAACATCTGGATAAGCTCCATTTCTACAGGTTCACCACCTGTGTAACTAAAGGAATTCCGCTGTTGAGCACGCAAGTCGTTTAGAACTTGTAAACCAGCTTGGATGGCCCGAATGGCGTTTTGGTGATGTCCTACGAAAGAGTCGAAGGAGGCCATGAGGACACAGCTCATTAGCGAGATACGGGGACTTCCAGCGCGGGCCGTGATGCGGCCGTCGGGACCTTGGCGGATGGACTCTTTGAGTTGGATATTGATGGCCTTTTGATAGTAACCACAAGCCATAGTCCAATGTTCCTGTGGGCCTTTATCCCGACCTCCGTTACTTTGTGGGGAACTTGGGGGACTGCGGGTTTGTTGTTCTAGGGTCTTGTATAGTGCGCCTAGAGCCAATACGGCATTCTTGATGATCTCAGAAGTTTCACACTCGGATAGAACCATCTGTGTCCAAAAGACACAATCGAAATACCCGGATAACTCCCCCGACGTACGCGACTGGAATATTTCAAAATACTGATGTTCCCCGCGTCCAAGTCTCAAACCCCGCGGCATCCCCCTCCAAACCGGCGGAACCTCCATAAGGAACTCGGGAGTAACCCTCGTAGCGGGCTTCTTTGACGCGCGTCTAGGTTTCCGAGCAGGCAGTTCCCGCGGCTGTTTAATAACCGAGAAGCCCGGGGTAGCAACGGGTGGGGCGACCACCGGAGCGGCAACAGCCATGACCGGACGAATGGTCAAGGCATGAGACTGGGGAGGTGCGGCAAGGAGGATGTTTGGACGGGGAGCCAGTGGGATGACTTCGTTTGGTCGGGCACTACGCGGGGGAGCGGGATAGCCTGAGCAAGTATGTTTAGAGCGCAGACAGTTGTTACATGCGGGGCGAGTTTCGTCGCATTTTATGCGGCGGCGTCTAGGGGGGGTTAGTTAGTGTGGATCGGTGAGGATGAGGGAGGATTTTAACTTACTTGCAAATCTGACAGCCTGTTTTCACCTTTGGCTTTGACGTGCGGATTCGTCTTTGAGGTTCAGATGGAGTGGGAGATAACGATGATGATAAGGGAGACGAGGACTCGGTCGTCGATGTGGGGGGCGTTGCCTACAACCGTCTTCACCAACCTTCACCAACTTTCAAAAAACCCGAAAACCCTCCTTCCTAAAAGATCAGCCGACGGTCAAATTGTCGCGGAATTATATCCTCTAATCCGCGATTTAGAGTGTTTAGAAAACGTCAAATGTTCCCTTTAAAATAGATATATATGTATAATAAAGCAAGAAATGGCCAAAAAGTGGTCGTAAGATGGCCAATAAAAAGACGTAGCTGGATAGATTTTGAAGAAACGTCGGTGCGTCGTGGTGGTTGTGGAGAATGAAGGTGGATTTTTGTCTATAATTGTAAGGCTGCCGTAGTATATTTGGTAGAAGTTCGATGGGGCGAATTTTGGAGTTTCTTTGATGTTTTTGTGTGTTTTTAGAGGGGGGGTATTTCAAGGAATGGAAGAGAAAACGGACGAAGAAGAACAGACTTCACTTTTTGTGCTGACTATACAATGATAATAAAAAAACCAAAACTAGTTGTGTTTTTTTGTGATGTGACTGATGAAGTGATGAGATGGATCGAGTGTGAATATGCCGAAGCGAGGGAAAGGGCGAAACAGCGGAATTAAATCGAATTGAATCGGATCCGTCGAAATCGTAAAAAAAATAAAAAACTGGCTAAATAAATTAAGTAGACTAGGGTCTACGATGATCGCCTTTTAACACCTTCGCTTGTTCGAAAAATCGAGGGTAAATTCAAGAGCAAAAAAATAGGGAACAAAACAAAACAAAACGAAGAAACAGAGAAATGTCGGGATATCTATCGACTTTGGAAATGTGGATTCGCCTTGATATACACAATTTGTACAAACATACATATGCATCTGCATACTTACCAGACCGAGGCGTTTTTTTCTCGTTCGCTACTGTTACTGTTACTACTACTACTGCTGGTTCTAGCTACTTGATGCGTGACGAGCTTGATGTCTTTTTTCGGTGTTCTTCTCTTGTGACTTTTTGTCGTGTAACGGGGGGGGGCGTGAAGTGGCATGGATGGAGGTGGATCGAACGGATGAGGAGTCAGTCCAGACAATGGTTATTTTGGTTGTAGTCATGTTGTATGTATCCATTGTCGTTATGAGGTGGGTATAAATGGTAGTTACTTAGCAAAGCGATCGAGGGATAAGAAGGATTTCGAGTCCCCTTTCAAGTCTCTTTTACATACAACATTACCTACGATAGTATTTTCTTCCTTATTCCATTTTCTAATCATCAAGCCGCATAAGCCGTCAGACATGTCACCACCAACCAAAGCCGTTCTTCTAACTTAGCACATGACATCCATCACATCAAACACAAACAATCCGTCCTACCTATCCAAAAAGAGAAAAGAAGAAACAAAAAAAAAGACATCAAATCATCCTGTTCGCCATCTCGCCAACGCACCAACCCGCTCTCGCTACCCTTCTTACTTTCCTGCACTACAATAACAAAAAAGGCTACTACCTTGCTTTTGCTCGCTCGCTCACTCGCTATACTACCCGATCCCGACCCGCTTTCACCCCGTCGCACACCTGTCGCCAGCCGCCTCCTCCAAATACCCGCCTCGTTCCTGAAATGGTGACGTGCAGGAGGTTTGATATGATTACTGTTGTATATACAGGGGGTTATGACCCTAGATGCTGGGGTTGCGGCTAAGCTTCGGGAACAAGAGGGAAAAAGTTGTGTTACGTGAGGGAAGTAGAGTGTAGAATGGGCGTTGATTCATGAAGTGATTGATATTGAAGGTTGAAGATTCATTCCAAAGTATCTTCAAAATGTTTACTATTAAAACGGATACGCCCTCGTGGCTCCACACATCACACATCATCCTCGCTGCAACAAGCACATTGGGTATAATCCTACCCCCGCGGCGTTTCGACACCCGTCTACTCGCGTTAACCGCCATCTTCACCTACTCCACCTCGCAACTAGCCTACGACTACACCGGACGTACCATATCCGAGCGATTCGGTCGGCGCGTCGACGCACTCAATGAGATTTCTACACAGCCCGCTCTGAGTGACCGGGCCCGGGAAGTCCAGAGATTACTCAGGGAGGAGAAACTACGGGGGATGACACCTGAAGAACGGAAGGCCGAAGAGGAGAAAAGAATTCGTGGGATGAGTGCGATTAAGCGGTTTTGGTTGGGTGGCGAAGGAGAGGATTGGAGGGAAAAGAGACTTGAAGAGGATAAAAAGGCTTTGGAGGAGGGGAAGGGTATTTCGGGGATCATTATGGATCAGGTTTCTGAGGTGTTTAGAGGGAAGAAGGAGTAAAATGGTCAGAACGACAGGACTTGTACGATTTCGTTAGGTGGTGACACCTGTGTATATATAGTAAAACTCATTATCATCACCTCTTTCTCCTCCCCCTCTTCCCCTTCTTAAAAGCCGAACTTTTAGCAACAACCTTTTCTACTTTCTTCTTCCCTGGCAAAACTACCCACCCTTTACTTGCTTTAGAAGAAGGTGACTCCATCTCTTTTGCAACCTTTGCATCGTTCACCGTGATCCATCTCTCTAACTCCTCTGCCATCTCCGCTGTCCCGGGTGCGTCAAGATCCATTCCACGGGATTTCCGCTGTTGTGCTTTTTTCTTTTCGATGGCCACGAGACGACGGCGTTGGAATCGGTTTAGCTTGGGGGAGGTCGGTGGAGATGAGCATTGCACGGTTGGAGCTTCCGTTATGATGTGTTTGCTGGATCGGGAGGGGGCTGTGTCGAAGGTGAAGTCTGGAGATGACACCCGGGAAGTCGTTTGTGATGGGGGTTGAAATGACGTAGCCACTTCTAGTATGTGGGGGGGAGATGGAATGGACATTGACTCCCATTGGGTCTATATACAACATGTTAGATTCATCATGACCCAAATCTACCAATATCACAACTCACACAATCCTCCAACTCCGGTGATCCCGACTCCCGTCTCCACCTCCTAACCGCCTTCCCTCTCGTCCAAGCAGTATTAAAAACTTTAAACTTCATCCTATATTCTTCCCTTCTCATTCAACGCCCCGTCAGTCCACACTTCACCAATCTCAACTCCACTACCAAAATCATCAAACCCTAACCCTCTGTATATCGATAACCTCCCCCGCGGCTCAATTCCGGGTCACCCCGCATTTTGGAATTCCGCCCATGATATCGGCCAGTCTGCCCGGGCGATATAAACTGGGGACGCCCTTTCGAAGACACCGCGTTTAGTGTTACATGCTTGAGAGTATGAGATAACACGGCGGGGAACAAGCCCGTGGAAGGATAGAGGTGGGTTGTATCGGTTGTGAATGTGTGAGTCAGGTTGGGATGTGGGATTTCAATATATATAGCATGGGTGATGGTGACGGTTTTATATCTTGTTTTTGAATAGTAAATACATCGCAAAATGTCTTCCACATATGAAAAAGTCACGACCCTTGGGTCCTCATTGAAGTCCCTCTTTCCCCAGGATCCCGCTTACCTTAATCTAAACCACGGTACGTAACCTCCTGTCCTTATTCTTGTCCTTACAAACTAACCAATCTAGGCTCCTTCGGTACCTTCCCGCTCGCCATCCGTTCTAAACTCCGCAACTATCAGGATCTTGCGGAAGCCCGTCCTGACCCATTCATTCGCTATGATATCAAAGAACACCTTACAGCATCTCGTCTTGCTGTTTCCCGTGTATTGAATGCCGATCCGGAGACAGTTGTGTTCTGTAGTAATGCGACTACGGGTATCAATGTGGTCTTGCGAAACCTGAAGTGGAATGATGATGGGAAAGATGAGATCTTGTATTTCAATACCATCTATGGAGCCTGTGGCAAGACAATTGATTACATTGTTGATACCCGAAATGGTAAGGTATCTTCCAGAGGAATCACAATCACCTACCCCATTGAAGATGTGGATATCCTAGCCGCTTTTGAAGCTGGTCTCGCCGAATGTCTTGCCGCGGGTAAACGGCCGGCTCTCTGCGTTTTTGACATCGTCACATCCCTTCCCGGTGTACGCTTCCCCTTTGAACTTATCAACTCGGCGTGTAAATCCCACTCCATCCCCACCTTCGTCGACGGCGCTCAAGGCATCGGCATGGTTAAAATCGACTTGACTGCTCTTGACCCAGACTATCTTATTTCCAACTGTCACAAATGGTTACATGTCCCCCGTGGATGCTGCGTGTTACATGTTGCGAAGCGGAATCAGTCAGCTATGAAGTCGACCATGCCGACGAGTCATGGGTATCTCCCGCTTAGTGGGGATAGATATTCACCATTGCCCAAAAGTGAGGGAAACCCGTTCATTACCAACTTTTCGTATGTCGGGACTATTGACACTTCGCCGTTCCTCTGTGTCAAGGACTCCATTGAATGGCGGGAACAGGCGTTGGGCGGGGAGGAGAAAATCATCGAGTACCAACGGAGTCTTGCCCGGACTGGCGGTGCTAAAGTCGCTCAGATGTTGGGAACATTCATCCTTGACAATAAGACCCATACTCTGACTGACTGTGCCATGGTGAATGTGGCTTTGCCTCTTTGGACTGGCCCTGCGGAGTCAGCACCGGAGAATGTTACTGTTTTAGCGGGTGATGATGGAGAGAAGGCTATCGGGTGGATCGTTGAGAGTTTACGGGTGAAGTATCAGACTTTCTTGCCTGTCTTTGCTCATGCTGGAAGAGTTTGGGCGAGATTTAGTGCTCAGGTTTATCTTGATGAGAATGATTTTGTTAAGGGTGGAGAGGCTTTGAAAGAGCTTTGTGGAAAGGTTACTTTGGGTGAGTTTAAGAAGTAGTAGTTTATCGGATACTATATATATAAGTTTGTTTTATGGATATCTTTGGTGTATCTTGAGGAAGGATTCTCGTGTGAAGGTTACAATAGTTGAAGTTCAGAAATGATAGTTTATCGAATACTCTCTACACAAGTTTGTCTCATAGACATCGTGACACATTATAAGTCGTCGACCGGTCACTTGTAGGGTTATATATATACTATAGACCCATCCTAGTCATGGGAACAATCCGGTAAAGAAGTCTTGGCACCAAGCACAAGCCAAGAAAACACAATCCTTAACGCCTCAGTAACTCCGTATAGCTCATTAATTCATCCCTTTAAACTCCAAACTGGCCAATTCAGAAACCATCGTCATCCACCTGATCGCCAAATTTCACCTGTCACTCTTTCTTGCACGTTTCAACTTGACAATCACAAGGCAGCCCAGCCGAGCCAAGCCCAGTCTAATATCTAACCGACTCTTTAAACTGAACCGCCTAGAAACCCCTCCACAGCAACTAGAAAAGCCCGGACCACAAGTATCATAGCAGTTATAGGGGGCATTGGCATTAAGTAATGGCCTTTCGCCATTAATCATCAGTGTACATTTGTATGTTAGGATCGATGTTTATGTGTATATGCACGAAAGACTATCACTAGCTAAGCCACTAAGACGGCGACGGCTATCCATTTGAAAACATGTAAGAAAAAGCTCGATTTGACGGACCGATACATGTTGTACATTTGTATGACGTGGACTCTTAGTGCAGATTCCCGTCTGTCCGTTCATTCACTTTTGAGCGCTAGACACTTTACAATTCTGGGGATACAACGGACCATCAAGTTTGTGACTGTAAGGCTGGCACGGTTTAGAATAACAGACCAGACTGGCCTCCAAAATGACGGGCTGAATAATAATAGTCATGGTAGCCCGTGACGTCGCTTCCACACAGATCCCCTGTCACGTCGTTTCAGACCTCCGGAACTCGGCTCCTTAATCACCACCTCCGTCACCAGAAATCGTCCCAAGTGCCTCAATGAATGAAACAATCCCGTTAAACGTCAATCATTTTCTTAAATCCGTACGCATCCATAAAACTCTTGTTCGTCACTCTTCTTCACCGCCGCACAAAGCCCCGTGGCAGTGACCCCAAACCAAACCAACAAATGCCCAAACCAAATACAGGCGCCAGACCCGTGATTCAAAAATAGCCTACGTGATTTAAAATCCTACATTCGTTTGTACGCCCCTCCGCCCTCCTGGCCTGGCTTCTCCTTCTTGGCTGTCCGTCCGTGGGTTCATGTGTCCCAGACGAGAAGAAGAAGCAGAAGCTAGGACTTCACTAAAGTGCATGGTTTTGACAGTTTCACTATTGTTTTTCCTTTTGTCTGTCTTTTTTTTCCATGACACCACCTAGTCTTTTATACTTCTTCCTGTTCTATTCTTTCTGACCTTTTTCAACTTCATTCGTGAACTACACAACAGACGCCATATCAAATTCAGGGGTCATTCCACTAAACTACGTCCTTTTGGCTTTGTGACAACCAACCAACAAAAAAATCGACCCTTCAGTTAAGAAATCAATCCGTCCTATTCAGGAAGTAGACATAGCCCACTTCACTCGTCAGCGACTTCCTCTTTTTCGCTACAAGCGCACCGGACTAGATTAGGAGCTATTTCGCTTCATCATCTAATTCTTCAAAACTTCTTTTTCCCCCACACTGGCACATTTTGAATGTCTCAATTCTCATTTTGACATATTCTACGTTGTTTCTATTATCCATCCTTTTTCCTTTTTTTTTTTTCGCACTTTAGTGCTTATTACTATCCCCATTTGGAATCTCGACGTCGCCATATAACGCCCTCCTTAAAAGTCATCTCCTAAATCTGGCAATCCTCACCAACACTTCCGTTTCCGCGAGTCACCAAAAAAAAAGTTAAAACCCGGACTCCCCCAACCGGACCTCCAAGCCGTCGTCGCCGCCGCCGTCGTCATGGCTTCCAATGAGTACTACCAAAGTGCGGCCGCGGGCAACTATGCCTCACCACAACCACAATATCCGTCGACGACTCCCTACGTAATTCCGACGCAATCGCCTGCTCCGCCGTACTATGCCTCCGGTCAAGGAACTCCAGCTCCCCCGACATATCCGCCGTCCCTGGCATCTCGGTCTTCAGGAACCCCCCGTCCAAGTCAGCAGCAGCCCCCAGTCCCCGGGCCTAGCCCGTTTGAAACCGTCTTTGACGACCATGTTTATCCTGATACAGACTCCCGTTCAGCGTCAGCGAGACAGAATGCGCCGGGTGCGAACACCGCTTATTACAACCAGGATACCTCTTATTCTGGCGCTACGGCTTACCATGATGGGAATCATGGTGCTTCCAATGGAGATATTCCGCTGCAGGATAGAAATAAGGATGCTAATAAGGTGCCTGTTCCGGATCCCGAGGCTTTTGAGGATCATGTTTATGACCGGCCAAAGAGAAGAAAGACGGCAGGAAGAGCAAAGGTTAGCTTTGGTCAGTTGGGAATGATGGGCGCACAGAATAAGAGGTTTCCTTTCTTGGTTTATACCTTTACAATCATTCAGATTGCCGTCTTTATTGGCGAGATTGTTAAGAATGGTAAGTTTGATGTCATACAATCTGCTAAGAAACTGATACTAACACCATACAGGCGTCCTCACCGGCTCTCCCATCCAGACTAAACCCTCTTTCAATGTAATGATTGGCCCTTCAACTTGGGTCCTGATCAACATGGGCGGTCGTTACACGCCCTGCATGCACAACATCGATAAGATTCAAGGCCACAACGGTGTCATTACCTGGCCATGCCCAAATTCCACCACTTCAACCGGAACCTGCACTCTCAGCGAACTTTGCGGAATGGGTGGTGTCCCGAATCCAAACTACGATGGCAACAAGAACCAGTCCCCCGAACCCGATCAATGGTGGCGTTTCATTACTCCCATTTTCATGCACGCCGGCCTCATCCACATTGGTTTCAACCTCATGATGCAACTTACCGTGGCTAAAGAAATGGAATGTGCCATTGGGTCTATTCGCTTCTTTATTGTCTATATTAGTGGTGGTATATTTGGTAATGTGCTTGGTGCCAACTATGCTGGAGACGGCATCCTCTCTACTGGAGCATCAGGTGCACTATTCAGTTGTATCGGATTGGTATTGCTCGATTTGCTCTACTCATGGGGTGACCGTCGTAACCCAATGAAGGATCTTGCTTTTGTCATGCTTGACATCATCGTTTCTTTCGTTCTGGGTCTTCTTCCTGGCCTTGACAACTTTGCCCATATCGGTGGATTCATCATGGGTCTTGGCCTTGGAATTGCCCTTCTACACTCACCCAATGCCCTACGTCGTCGTTTGGGTCTTGAAACTCCTTACACCACAGTTTCCTCTGGTGTCACCGACAAGCCTCCATCGTTCATGTCTAACCCCATGGGCTTCTTTAAGGGTCGGAAACCTCTATGGTGGGCCTGGTGGATTCTCAGAGCTGGCTCACTGCTGGCTATGATTGTGGCTATGGTGGTGTTGCTTCAAAACTTCTACGTTAACCACGTTTCGTGCTCTTGGTGCAAGTACCTTAGTTGCATACCTGTCAAGGATTGGTGCGAGTCAGGTGATTTGGATATCACTGAAAATTAATCATGGTGGATACTATGTTGATGTTTAGTTTTCCATCTGTTTATATCTGGTATACTAGAGTTTGATGTTGTTTTATTTGTCTATAGGATACCTCAGTTACAATGAATTCCCAATTATACATTTCACATCACCCTAACCCTAATACCGATCTAGGGGTCGTGTAAAGTGGAAATCTAAAAGTGGACCCCGCACGCCAAAGATGCGCCTCAACGCGCACATCCAGGCCCTAGGCGCGTTTTGAGCACCGAAAGCTTGGATCTCGGGAGCAGTTTAGGCGGTTGTTAGTGGATTAGTGCTTTTTGCCATGCCAACTGTGGAATAAGCAGCGGGTCTGATTTGTTGATTTGTTCTTGTTGTTATTTTGCGTACCGATTTGATTTGATAGTGGAGGTTCTTTACCTTATTTGGTTTTTGTGTTTGATAGATACTTTGCATAGATACGACGAGTTGCATTTCTTCTATTTGCTTTGCATGCTTAGATTCCGGACGGATAAAGAACGAATTCAAGATACGATATTTTTTCGACAACACTACGTTACGATATATACACCTTCATAGAATACAAAATGTCCACGCCTTCAGTTTCCTCGCACAAGCGAGTCCTTTCGGAAGCCTCAACACCACCGAACCAACTCACTCCCACCGCGGCCCCCAAACGTATAAAGATCGAGCAACCATCTTCACAGTCAACCCTGCGCGTCCCGCCGTCATCCCAACCACAATCGCGCAAGCGCATTCTCGCCTCACAACCACAGACGTCTTGGGAAGATGACTTGGAACAACTAAGCCATGATATCTCGGAGCTTAAACAGGCTAGTACTGAGAGAGACCAGGCGTGGGATCGTCCGCCTGTACTGGATTTTGACCCGGCCACGGAGAAGATAGCTTTCCAGGCAATTGAGGCGGAAGATGGCGTCATGAGTTTGCCGGGGAAGGATGCGCCGGAGGCGAGTGTTAAGCTTTTTGGAGTGAATGATCATGGGAATTCGGTATTGCTGCATGTCACGGGGTTCAAACATTATCTTTTTGTTGCAGCGCCGGTGTCGTTTCAACCAAAGGATTGTTTGCCTTTCAAGAGGCATTTGGAGTCACATTTGGGACAATTCCAGCCCGTCATTCATATGGTCACATTACATATGAAGCAGAGTATCTATGGCTTCCAAGGAAACAAACATTCGCCGTATATCAAGATTACGGTCACTGATCCCAAACATATTCCAAAGGTCCGCGGTGCACTCGAGGCTGGTCGCATTATGCCTGGGGCTTGCTGGCAGGTGCCTGAAGGACCTATTCGGACTTATGATAATATTCAGTACACCTTGAGATTTATGGTGGATACTCATGTAAGTTGGTCCAATCTCGTAGCTTGAACGTAGTATCTAACCTTGTCTAGATTCACGGCATGTCGTGGGTGGAGGCTACTGAGGGCAAGTACCACCTCGTACCGGAGGGCGAGAAACAGTCTAACTGCCAGATCGAGGCGTGGGTGGATTACCAAGACATGGTGGCGCATAAGCCTGAAGGCGAGTGGTCCAAGATGGCGCCTTTACGAATCCTTTCATTCGATATTGAGTGTGCTGGGCGTAAGGGTATTTTCCCCGAAGCCAACGTTGATCCTGTTATTCAAATTGCCAATGTTGTTACCCGCTATGGTGACAAGAAGCCCTTTGTTCGTAATGTGTTTTGCCTCAACGATACTAGTGCTATCGCGGCGACACAGGTTCTCGAGTATCAACGGGAGGATGATATGTTGAGAGAATGGCAAAAGTTCCTTATCCGCGCTGACCCTGACATTATCACCGGGTACAACATTGCAAACTTCGATTTCCCCTATCTCCTGGACCGCGCCAAGCATCTCAAAGTCGCCGGCTTCAACCACTGGACTCGTCTCCCATCAGTTGAATCTAAAGCCAAAGAGACAAACTTCTCTAGTAAACAAATGGGTAACCGCGACACCAAAGCCACCAACACCAACGGTCGTCTGCAGCTCGATCTCCTGCAGTTGATTCAGCGTGACCATCAGCTTAGAAGTTACACGCTTAATTCCGTCTGTGCGCACTTCCTCGGCGAACAAAAGGAAGATGTGCATCACTCGATGATTACGGAGTTGTTCAACGGCACACCGGAGTCGAGACGGCGTTTGGCGTTGTACTGCTTGAAGGATGCTTATCTTCCACAGAGACTACTGGAGAAACTCTCGTGTATCGAGAATTACACTGAGATGGCTCGTGTCACGGGTGTGCCGTTTAACTTTTTGTTGTCGCGTGGTCAACAGATTAAATTCGTTAGTCAGCTTTTCCGGAAGGCCCTGGAGCAGCATCTTGTTATCCCCAATATGAGCTCGCAGCCTTCAGATGAACAGTACGAAGGCGCTACTGTTATTGAGCCGACTCGTGGATACTATGACGTGCCAATTGCCACACTGGATTTCGCATCGCTGTATCCCAGTATTATCATGGCGCATAATCTTTGTTATACTACATTGGTTAACAAAACCATGATTGACAAGTTTCAATTGACTAAGGATCGAGATTACATCATTACTCCCAATGGAGATATGTTTGTAACCTCGAACCAGCGCAAGGGTCTCTTGGCGCAAATTCTGGAGGAATTGCTGACGGCCAGAAAACAAGCTAAGCGGGAACTTGCGCAGGAAACTGACCCCTTCAAGAAGGCTGTGTTGAACGGTCGTCAGTTGGCTTTGAAGATCAGTGCCAATTCGGTCTATGGTTTGACGGGTGCTACGACGGGTAAGCTGCCTTGTTTGGAGATTGCCCGTAGTACAACCAGTTTTGGTCGTCAAATGATTGAACGGACTAAGAATGAAGTGGAGAAGAGATACTCGATTGCCAATGGGTATTCTCATGATGCACAGGTCATTTATGGTGATACTGATTCGGTCATGGTGAAGTTTGGGACTACGGAGTTGGCTGAGGCTATGAAGTTGGGTGAGGATGCTGCCAACTTTGTCTCGAGCAAGTTCACAAAGCCAATTAAGCTGGAGTTCGAAAAGGTCTACTTCCCATATTTGCTGATCAACAAGAAGCGTTACGCTGGGTTGTATTGGACACGCACGGAGAAGTATGACAAGATGGACACCAAGGGTATTGAGACGGTTCGTCGTGATAACTGCCGGTTGGTTCAGACGGTTATTGAGACAGTGTTGAAGAAGATCTTGATTGATCGGGATGTCAACGGAGCACAGGAGTATGTCAAGAGTACGATTGCCGACTTGCTTCAGAACAAGGTGGACATGGCCAAGCTGGTGATTACCAAGGCCTTGACTAAGGAGGATTACTCGGCTAAGCAGGCCCATTTTGAGTTGGCGCAGCGTATGCGCAAGAGAGATCCAGGTTCGGCTCCTAGTTTGGGTGACCGTGTTGCCTACGTCATGGTTCGGGCTGCCGCGGGTGCCAAGAACTTTGAGAAGTCGGAGGATCCTATTTATGTTCTGGAGAACAATGTGCCTATTGACACGAAGTACTATCTGGACAACCAGCTGTCGAAGCCTCTTGGTCGTATCTTCGAGCCTATCCTGGGAGAGACAAAGGCAAAGTCACTGCTCAATGGTGATCATACCCGCATTGTTTCTCATGCTGCGCCAACGGTTGGTGGGTTGATGAAGTTTGCAAAGAAGACGCAGACTTGCATGGGATGTAAGAAGCCGTTGGTGGGCAAGGAGGAGAGTGCCGGGGCTGTTTGTAAAGACTGTGGACCGAGAGTTGGAGAGTTGTACCGAAAGACACTGGATCGTATGTCAGATCTAGAGGTGCGGTTTGGTCGTCTTTGGACGCAGTGCCAGAGATGTCAGGGGAGTATGCATTGTGAAGTTATTTGCAGTTCGAAGGATTGCCCTATTTTCTACATGCGCATGAAGGCCAAGAAGGATCTGGATGACGCCGGAAAGGAGTTGAAGAGATTCGATGTGGATCAGTCGGCCATTTGGTAGATGGTGGTTCCTATACATACGCATACATAATAGATTGATAGATTAATTGCTTCTCATCTGTATAGTGGGGTATATATCCTTGTGCTACGTGAATCCACTTATGCCCATGTTCCATAGGATTCAACCAATCAGAGACATCCAATTCAGGCCCGTGTAAATGCCCTCTGAGCGAGAAAATTTCACCTAATGCGCCGTGCCTGACTTGCTCTGTCAGACAGGGAAGCCCATCTGAATGACTGCCTGGGGAAGCAACCATCAGTCCATCACCCGTACCACCGTAGCATTCACCTCCCCCCCCACTTCTTTTTTTGCACTTGGGGTTCAGGGTTAATAAAGCTTTCTAGGCCGTCGATAATTCTCTGGGGATCGTCGACACGAAGAGAGATTGATTTCTTGTTGACTTTTTCTTTTTTCGTTGACTTTCATCTTGGACCTTTTTGGGATTCTTTGTTGGACTTGTTACGATGGCTTCTGCGTTGAGATCTTTGGCGGCGGCTGCTCGCTTTGGCGCGGCGAGATCAGCTTTTAGCCCGTTGCAGTTTGCTTTGGATAAGAAGGTTGCTATGGGCATGTACCGCTCGTACGCTGTTTATGAGCGGACGAAGCCTCACGTTAACATTGGTGAGTTTTGGGAGGGGTTTTGGTGGACGAGAGAGTGGTGGCTAACTTTGGGAAATAGGTACCATTGGTCACGTCGATCACGGCAAGGTAGGATACTTGATATACTGGATTTGCCATATATGATCCAACGGACTAACAAGAATAGACTACCCTCTCTGCCGCTATCACCAAGCGCCAGGCTGAGAAGGGCCTCGCCAGCTTCCTCGACTACGGCTCCATTGACAAGGCTCCCGAAGAGCGCAAGCGCGGTATCACCATTTCCACCGCCCACATTGAGTACTCTACCGAGAAGCGCCACTACTCGCACGTGGACTGCCCTGGTCACGCTGATTACATCAAGAACATGATTACTGGTGCCGCCAACATGGACGGATCTGTCATCGTCGTTGCCGCCTCTGACGGCCAGATGCCCCAGACTCGTGAGCACTTGCTGCTTGCCCGCCAGGTCGGTGTCCAGCGCATTGTCGTCTTTGTTAACAAGGTCGATATGCTGGATGACCCGGAGATGTTGGAGTTGGTTGAGATGGAGATGCGTGAGCTTCTTACTACCTATGGTTTCGACGGTGACAACACCCCCGTTATCATGGGTTCCGCTCTGTGTGCTTTGGAGGACAAGCGTCCTGAGCTTGGTACTCAGAAGATTGATGAGCTCATGGCTGCTGTTGACGAGTGGATCCCTACCCCCGAGCGTGACTTGGACAAGCCCTTCCTGATGTCTGTTGAGGACGTCTTCTCAATTTCTGGCCGTGGTACCGTCGTTTCCGGCCGTGTTGAGCGCGGTATCCTTAAGCGTGAGCAGGAGATCGAGCTTGTTGGTAAGGGTGAGGAGATCATCAAGACCAAGGTGACGGACATTGAGACCTTCAAGAAGTCGTGCGACGAGTCGCGTGCCGGTGACAACTCTGGTCTTCTCCTCCGTGGTGTTAAGCGTGAGGACCTTCGCCGTGGTATGGTCGTTTCGGCCCCCGGTAGCATGAAGGCGCACAAGAAGTTCATGGCGTCTCTGTACGTTCTGACCAAGGAGGAGGGTGGCCGTCACACTGGCTTTGGTTCCAACTACAAACCCCAGATTTACCTCCGTACTTCGGATGAGTCGTGCACGTTGACTTTCCCTGAGGGTGTTGAGGATGGCCACATGGTCATGCCTGGTGACAACATTGAGATGGTTGCTGAGCTCCACCAGCCTAACGCTATTGAGCCTGGTCAGCGGTTCAACGTTAGAGAGGGTGGTAAGACGGTTGCTACTGGTCTTATTACGCGGATTCTGTAAGATTTTTGAAGGAGGAGATTGGCGTGGTGGGTTTACAGTGTTGATGGGACTGGGTTCCGGATATGCTCTTGTACTTGTATGAATGACATCCCTGAATTCTTTTTATTTGTTTTTGTGTTGCGATGGAGTGACGTATGTTTGATGGTTTTGGACGATGTTAGGGGCAGTATATGGTACGGTGTGTTTTGCTAGTTTGTGTGGCTGATGATACATGTCATGTATTAGAGTCGGAGGTAACACTAACACGGCTATTAAGGTCCCCTTGGACTACTGTGTTTGAAGCTAGTCTTCTCTAAAAGGTTCAACGTAATAGAAGCCAAATGAATGTCAAATCATGACATATTTTGTACCGGCACGGTCAATGGTAGGGTTAATATTAACACCTAAATAGGCACAACGTCAAAATCACGAGATAAACGTCACAATCCGAACATCACCAAATCCAATACTCAAATGTAATCAAAATATCACATTCATTCATAACTTTTCCCCCCATATCAAAAGCCAAAACTTTTGCCAACACAAGTCTCCACCACCCAAACAATTCCCAATTCCCAAATCCCATCAACCGAATATCCCAGGAAAACAAAAAAAACAAAAAGACACAGGACCCCGTATGATTTTTCAGATTTCTTTCTATTTTTTCAAGATTCTAAAGACGCCCGGGGGGTCAAGAGCGGAGGTCTCGGGAAGTTGAGAGGCATTTAGCGGTACTACAGAGAGAAAAAAAGAGAAGAATATGTTAGAGAATAGATCTTGGTGGACACATGGGAAGGAGGTGACTGGTTATTTACCTTGTTGAAACCAATGTCCTTGGCCTTCTCACGGAAGCACTGACGGCACAGGTCGAGGCCGTACTTGCGGATGAGACCGGCACGGTGCTTGCAGACGCGGCTGGGAGGAGTTAGTTATTTGATTTGTTTGTAGTTTTGGTTTCGTGGGGTTATTGATTTGGTGTGGTTGATAAGATGGATTGGTCGTGACGTGCGAGTATCGGTATACATCAATAATGGTATGGCTC
>JMSH01000180.1:0-19079 GCA_000712465.1 Huntiella moniliformis | reverse complement strand
CCTCGGCCGTACTTCCTTCATGTTGCGACGTAGAACCGAAGCCACGTAACTCGTCGACTTCGGCTTGCTCAATAACTTGTCAGCGAACTTGAAAAACCACGGGCGTTTGAGCGCCTTGCATGTCCACCAATGAGCACGATCCTTTTTCTTTTCCGCAGAGTATGCATTTAAGGAAGAAGGTTGGTTGAGGTTGCCAAACTTCGTTCTTGGCGTTCTAAAAGTACTTAATCTCTGCTATTAGCGTCATATTTCATCCGGCAACGTGCCTGAGTGGTTAAAGGGTATGACTAGAAATCATATGGCTTCGGCCTCACAGGTTCGAATCCTGTCGTTGTCGATTCCTTTTTTGTTCAACTCCATTCCTCGTGATCCGTCATAAGCTCCTAACTTCAAATCACCTAGAACACAGCATTTGCAAGAATTTCTTTAGCAAGCAAATATATTCAAATCAACCCAAAAACGTCCATTTTCCAAACGCCAAACAAAAACCAAAAAAATCAAAACAAACTAAAATCAAATCTACCGTCTCCCTCCTCTCTCCTCGGCTTCCAATAATGCCCTCTTTAATTCCAAAGCTGCCTCATCTGTCACACTCGCTTCGGCTCCCGAGATAGCGAAGTTACATTCCTTAAGTAACTTTGTGGCTGCCCGGATATGTCTTAAAATGGCCTCGAGATCAGTTTCTTCCACGTCCGCTTCCTTCTTGACCCGTGGGCTATGTATTGGGAGATTTTGTCTGTGGTTACGCAAGCGGGCTTCTGATAGGAGTTGAGAGGTTGGCTCATCCATGGGTGACTCCTCTCGTTGGGTTTCAGGAATCGAGTCAACCTCCATAGTCTGCGTGGTGACACGGGAAGAAAGGAGCGTATCACCTTCTGAGAGCTCACTAAGCGGACTGGAAGGCATCTTGACCTCATCATCTTCATCACCGGCGGGAACATCGAGCATAGAGACCTTAGAGTCCTGTTCAAGTTCCTGGGACTCGGGAGCAACATCCTCGGCCTTGACAAGTTGTCTTGAGGACCGACGACGGGTCCGAGTACGTGTACGCTTCCGGGGCATGGGAGTGTCTTTCATATCCGAACGCTTCCGTTTCCCTCCACTGCGCGTCACTACCAGGCTAGTGCCATCGATATCTTCACCACCCTCGTCCATTAATCCACTATCAGAAACTGGAGACGAGCGTCCAGTATCCACATCATCATTTTGAGATGAAGCCCGAGTACTCCGCCGGGTTCGAGGAATAGGCGTAGCAACAGGATTCTCTGCCTCCTTCTTGACACGCCGTGAAGCATGATTATGCGACGGTGTCTCAAGAACCCCAGAGGAACGCCTTGACGCACGGGTGCGACCCCCAGAGGACTCTACTGTAGCTTCGGCGCTAGTAGTGCGTCTAGCAGACGAGCGACCTCTTTCTACAGAGCGGCTCTTACGCTTCAAGGGCGAGCTAGCCGGTGAAGGGGGGTCAGAGAAGGCAATTTCTTGTGATCCTTTAGCCGCAGACCGCGTTGTCATTTGAAGAGGGGGAAGATCAAGAATTGATCTACGCACGCTCTTGCCAGTGCTGCGAGTTACTCTATCTGAGTGTGTAGGGAGTTCCCCGTCGGGTGTATCGTTCTCTCCAGAACCGTCCTGGGTTTCGGGAATAATCTGTTCCTTATCCAAGGAGTCCTGTTCGGTCGGCTCTCGTGAATTCTGTCGAGAAGAACGACGCGTTGACCGGGTAAGACGAAGTGGCTTAATAGGCGAGCTGTTTACCGGCGAAGAAAACTCGGGCCAATCTTCCTGTGCAGGAGTTGAAGCGTTGTCTGATGTGAGCAAAGGGAAGCGACTAACGGAAGACCGCTCAATAGGCGAGGAAGGTACCTCAGACATCTCCTGGTTAAGCATGTCCACCTGGGTCGTACGAACAGGGGTAGGAGTCTGTGATAGGTAACTTTCAAACGACCGACCAGTAGGCGGAGTAGAAGGACTTTCTTGGGTACTCTGCTTTGTTGGAGTTGCGGGCTCCTCGGCGGCAGGCGGCGGCAGCGATGGTGGCAAAGCAAGTTCCAATTGCTGTGACTCCAAATTTGGGCGCAAGTCAGACGGCAACAACTTAGCCTCTTGGCGTTGACGGTCCCGGACTTCTTGTTGATGATCAGTGAGGGTCTGCGTTTCGGGGTCTTCAGTTGCAGGGACCTCAATAGGGATAAACGCCACCTGGGAGTCGTCGTGGCGAGAGCGCGGGATAGGTACTGAGGAGGGGATGATGACAGGGCTGTCCAAACTAGATGAAATACTAGACACTGGCTCCTTGGAACTATGCGCTGGGAGCTCCTCTGCATCCTCAGCCTGGTCGATATCCATGGACTCGCCATCAGCTTCAAAGGTTTGAGACTGGCGGAACTCATCCAATTTGACATCTTGACTGTCATTCTCAAGGCCAGGCACTACAATGTCAACCCGTGAGCGGATAGAAGACAAGGTCTCGTGCAACTTTGAAGGGTAAGAAACTGTAGTGACTTCAGCAAATGCCTTGTTCCATGCTTCAACAAATGAGTTAACACTGTCTGCAACAGACGACTCCAGTGCAGCGACAAGAAGGAGCTCCGTCTTTTGCAAAAGATAATCGTCTGGTGTGCTAGAGAATATAATAGAGGTCATAGTGATAACCAATTGTTTAAGCTAATATATGTTAGTGAAGGTTTCTTGAAACATACGTGAAAATAACTTACCGAAGACACAATCTTGCCCTGGACAATACCACGTTCATCACGCAACCAAACAGCTAGTCCCTCCTGGACAGCCGCCAAAACCGACATCTTCAAATCAGTAGGTGGCCTCTCCAAGAAAGACTTCAACTCTCTCAAAAGCATGACGGGAAATCTATCACCGCCCTCCTTGTGATCAGCATAAGCCCGGCAGCATAAGCGAGTCACCAGTATGTACAAATCGTCAAAGACATCCAGCGAGTTTCCACCTGCTTCTTGGCCGTTGGAGAGTAATTTCCGTGCAATCGCCGCGTTTGCAGCGTCGGCTGGGTACATAGCTAGTTTAATAGCCGTAAGAGCCGCAAGAACACAATTAGAAGAGACTGGCTCTTCGGATGCGAGATCCTGCACCAGAGCGCGAGATAGTGGCTCAACAACCGCAATGGCTACGCCGACAGGACTAACGTGTTCCGTAACATTTTGGGTTAAGCGCGTGAGGGTGCCATTCCATTCCGTCCATGGTAGCTCTGGGCAATGCCGAAGGCCAACAATGAGTGAAGAAATCAGTTCCTTGTACTCACGGCCAGAGGGTTTCTCGGTGCTGTGGTTGATAGTATCCAGAGATGCCCTAATTACGCAGTTGTAGAAGCAGTAGGTAACTTCAGATGGTGCAAGATCAATAAGACGAGCGCGCAGCAGTCTTGTCAGAGGCATAACCGTCTCCTTAACTAAGAAGGGGTGGATAATAGTTTCTACGATTTCCATGTACTTGCCTGTCGGGGAAACACCCTTTGGACAAAGACTGATAATCTCGATAAGCATCTCCAAACAGTTTGTAGATCCCACCACTGGAATCCGACCTCGTGGCGAGGGACTAGCAAGCACCGAGGATTGACTAGAATCAGTACTAACTGGCTCCAAAAATGGCAGTGGTCCCAAACCATCGATCAAGATCATGATATAGTTGCAAATTCCCTCAAGCCAAGACTCCTCAACCGACAAGCCGTCAACCGGTACCTCTTCTGTTCGCTGCGGAACACCCGCTTCCCATAGCTCTTTGAATGCATTGACAACCATACGTGCGTACTCGACTGTTTCTGGTGAAACCTTGATTTCTTTAGCTGCTAATGAACAGACAGCCATCGAGACACGGTCACACAGCTTGTATGTGGTTGACGATATATCCGCAAGTTTAAGCACCTGCTGACGAACAATTGGGTTAAGAATACCATGGATTCTGGGAATGTTCCTTCTGACCCACCAGATGTCAAGAGCGGGAATATCTGTAGCCTTGGCAAACTTCACAGTACCCAAGACCAGCTCCTCGTTATAGAGTTTGCGAGTGCGACTGTCCAATAAAGACAAAAGGATTTCATGTGCTGTTTTACCGAGATCTGGATGGCCGCCTTCTTTAGTCATGAGATGCAATAATGGTACAGTTTGGTCCCAGTAACGCTCGTGCATATGAGTCTTGGTATTAGGACCAAAGGTGTAATAGAAAAGCGTACAGACACCGCCCAAGACGGCCTTGCGGAATGGGGTTTGGTTGTCATTTCCGAGGATCCGTCGTGATAGTTGTCGTTCAAAGGTGTAGACGACTGCAGTAGAGAGCATCCTCCCAAAGTACTTTTCATGAAGGTGAGAGACGTAGAGGTAGCGAGACCAAGCAACATTGGCTTCTAGACGACAAGCCAAGTTGGAAGAGTTGAGACAGGGCGGAATGACGTTGAGCCATGTGCGAAGGGATGGCCATTTCTCTGGGGGCATGCTCCGAAGAAATAGTGTGACGATGGTCCAGATCTTAGAAACGGCCTCAGGATCCTTAAACTTGGGGCCGGTATTCGCAGGAGCCTCCTCACCAGCAGTTGGTTTCTGGAACTGTTCCAACAACTTGGCAGCATAGAACTCGACGTAGGTCTTGTTGTTAACAGAGTCCACCGTAGCCAAAAGAATGATAACCTTTGCAGAAACATCTTTCTCCATACCCATTTCCAACGCAGCATCATAACCAAAGTCTATAGCCGCTGCCCGAACTTCAGGAACCCCACTGATCATGTCTGTGAAGAGACATGGCAACCAGTCTACGTGAACCATCATATGCGATGGGCACTGTTTAACCAGGCGCTTGAAAATCCGAGAACGGAACATACACACTTTGCTAGACTGTATATGCTTCTCCATATCTCGCAGGGCCCGAACAAGCTTTCTAACCCGCTCTGACGTCCAAACTCTGGCCGCAAAGCTTTGTGTGTGCATAGTCTGCATGAGATTGCGAATAACCTCCTTTGGGATCCTTCGTTCTTCAAATCCAGCAATGGTAAACTCTACAATGAAGACACCAAAGTCTGAGTGTGAACTAACAGTCAAGCCAGGATATAACAGCATCGTATTGAGCAACCCCAATGACTGAACCACCAGTGAATGGTTAATTGGCTCTTTCGAGGGTGGCGTTTGCATGTCTCGTTGAATAAAGTGTAAGACAGTTCCCATGCGTTCGTTAAGCGCCATGCGTTCGGGGATATCAAAGCATCGCTTTATCGAAGCTGTGAGAGTGGAATAACCATCTACGCGCGCCACCTTGTCCGGTTGTCCGAGTTGTGTTAAGACCTCATCTAATAAGACTCGCAAACTACAACCTTGACGAGAATCGACGTGACTGGGAGCTGGAGAGGCCTTCAGAATGCCCTTGATAGCTTTGAGGGTCCGGGAAGGCGGTAGTGTTGGTGATGGGCGGCTGTTCGCATCGTCGTAATTGAAGGCAGCTTGGCTGTATGTAATACTGGAGAAAGTCACCTTGCCACCTTTTCGTCTAGTGGTCGTTGTGGATGGCGTTTGTGGCTCTTCATTCCGCGGTGGTGTTGACAATTGGGTCTCTGGAATAGTCTCTGTTGTAGTAACAGCTATTTTGTCGGTTGGTGGGAGGTGTTCCGGTAGGTTTTCGCTAATTGTCGTATCTGAAAGAGGGGTCTTGGCCGGCGATGCATCAGTCATGTCCACATCAGCGGTATCCAAGGGGGGCGTTGGTCGTTGTATAGAAACATCGGGCCGGTCTGGTGGTGGTTGTGGCGGAATGGTAGCCATTATGGCGGAACCTGGGTCCGAAGAATAGGGCCGTTGTCGGCAGGCCAGTCAAAGGCACGTCAGAAGCTCAGTATGTACGGGCTAAGTAAGTTGAATAGGTATAGTATGTGTCGTCGTCAGGGCGGAAATACAAGAAAAAAAGTATGGTAACAGAGGGATGTAGAGCGTGGTCGAGACACGATCCAATGGGCGTGCTATGAATAAACAAATGAATACGGTTGAATAAACCAGAAACAGTAAAAATGAAACAAAATCAAGAACAAGTGCTAATGTTGGACAGAATCAAACAAATCGAAAAGCAAGAATCACGAAATGGCTCTCTCAATCAGTCTAACTTTCAATCCACAGGCAACTTCCTCGACCACTTTTTGTCCGGCCAACCAGCTAATAAAACCGCAAGTCTAAACAAACCCGATTTCCAAATACAGACACTTGTAATGTGCACTGGATCCTGGTTGGCTTCCAAAAGACTTGCAGAATCACTGGGGACGTGCGGGTCGGAGTCGTAGTATTGGCAGCGCTCGTTCAGAGTCCTTCATGGTGTATCGTGGGATTTCACTCGTAAGACGAACGCGTTTGCGACGCGGTTGTGGCGCTGTGGCGTTGATTAACTCAATGTTAGGGTTTACGGGGGTTAGTTCACTCAGAATAGCGCCAACTTGATGGATACTGGCAGGTTAAACAGGATCAAGCATTTCAAATTGTTAATGATTAGGTCGTCTATCTATTCACAGTGATGTGACTATATTGAATTATTTCCTACGTCACCAAGTTCATGGGATCAATTTTGTTTATACATCTGTTCTTGTAGCCTCTGATTTCTACAATCGTACGAACTGGGGCGACTTACATACGCACATCCCTACAACTGTGACATCCCTCGCCTGCCAACACGCGCATATGCACCTGCCATTGAATTTAATAGACTTCGATTTCTGCACCCGATCACAACATGACCTCCGTCATAGGCCATTTTTCGACCGATACTAGCGAACTTGTCACCTCTGAGATTCCATCAGTGTCCGTCTCTGATAGCACACACATCAATACTACAATACAATCAAGGGACACAGCTATTAGCACGACCAACCCTTCAGGTGACGCCCTCCAACAAATAGAAGACAGCACCCACGCCACATTGTTGGTTCAGACGAAATTTGACGATACACCACATTCTTCTACTGCAAGTCCAGCCAAACACGTGAACGGCTTTATGCTCAGCGATATTCCATCGTCACCTACACCAGCCGACGCGTCTCTTTTACCAATTGTTGATTCCGCCGTCGCCGCTCTTACAGAAGCCAAAACTCGCGCTCACAGTTTTCATCCCGTCATGCTCAACTCTATACAAAACCCTATTGACTTGAGTGACGGAGAATCTGAAGACCAATTCGATAGCTTTCTACCAGACGTAGAAATTATGGTCACAGCGGGTGATGCCGCAGAACCGGAGGACAGGCTTTTAATGATGTTGGAGGATTACAAAGAGGAGGTCGAAAAGCGCAGAAGGAGTGAGCCGGTACAGGAGACAGAATTGCCCGTTGAGACAACAGATTTACCGACTGGACACAAGCGCAAACCGTCGACAACCGAACCTTCCCCTCGTGCCGCCAAGCGCGCTGCACAAATACCCTCTACAGAAGAGCCGGCATGGGCTGAGGTCAAAGATACGATTCCAAAAGAACATGCGAATGCTACCGTCGAATCAGCATTTTCGGCAATGAAAAGGTTGGCGGAATCATCTAAGGAGTCGGAAGAAAAGCATGCGGAATACGCAGAAGCGCTAGAGAAGCAAGATGAGCCGGAACAAGAATCTGAATCAGAGGAGGAAGAAACAGACCCTGATGTATACGAGGTTGAGGAAATATTGGATTCCAAGAAGGTCGGTCGTGGGGTTCAGTACCTGGTAAAATGGAAGGGCTTCCCAGAGGATGAAAGCACATGGGAGCCATCGAGAAATCTTACACACGTCTCGAACCTTGTCAAAGCTTTTAATGAGTCTCGGGAGAATGGCTCTTTTATCAAGAAGCCAAGAGCGAAGTCACCAGTTGAGATCGAGAAACCAGTACAAAAGTCACCTCGACCACTCCCTTCCAGGACCAAGGCGGCCGTGGATGACTTCTCGGAGGCTGAATCGACTGAGTCATCCGTTGGCCGTGTAACCAATACTAAAAAGATGAATAGTAAGAGCAATTGGACGATCAGATCTTCACTCGGGGTGGTGGAAATCAAACCTCAGCCTATTCCTAAGGGAAAGCGTGTGGCAAAAGCGCCTACAAAGGACTCTAGCACATCGGCTAAGGCTCGGGCTCCCAAATCTACAGCTGCCAAAACCTATTCCCGCAAAGGTATGCCGTCACATATGAAGGGCAGATCTACAGTCGAAGATAAACCACAGTCTACTATTTCAGATCCCTACGAGTTTGATGAGGAAGAAGACGAACCACCCGCGAAAACAGCAGTACAAAGAGCACCACCTATGAATCAGGTCAGACGGAGGTCATCTGGTATTCGTAAGCCCTCTCCTGAGCCACAGTCCGAAGAAGAGGAGGAGGATGAGGAAGAGGAAAAGGAATTCGAAATCGAGAAACTTCTTGAGTGTCGTGGGACAGGAAAGAACAGACAGTATCTTGTCAAGTGGAAGGGTTACAACTTATCAGACTGTACATGGGAACCATATGCCCACGTAGCACAATGCGCCGAGGCCATAGAGGAGCTTGAACAGAGAGAGCAGAAGAAGAGGCCTGGGAAACCAAAGGTCCGGTAGTTGTAGATTGTTTGTCAAGAATATGTTTTTTTTTTTTTCGAATACCATGTTGTACTTGTTTTGCTACTGCTTTGCTGAATGTAGATCTCCGCTTACACAGCGGATCTCACGTGACTGTGGAAATTCAATTAAGACCTTGTCAAACAGGAACGTGACAACACGGACCCGTGTCATCGCTGTTTGCTCCACTAGGACCCGCTATATCCTAGTTTTATCAACCCCCTGTAACGTTAATGTTGTCGTGCTGGCCTCTGCTGTAAGCCCCTAAGCTGACCAAGGAAAAAAAGTCAAGAATCCGCCAGGTTCCGCGTTCTAATAAAGTTGACCATCCATTGTTCTGACATTTTGATTTGTCACCTTCATCTTTTCTTCTATATACACCAAAATAACGGTATATACACAAACAAAATGGATTCCGCTCTTCAAGCCCTTACTCCCATCGTGGACATTGTTCGTCCCCATCTTCAGCCGCTTACTGCTGAACTTCCCGAGCCTCTTGTCGACTTCGCTACTTCTCTCCTTGGACCTGTCTGCTACCAGACTCTTATCCGCGACATCAACCACCTCGATGAGCCCTGTGTGAAGCTGGCCATCTCGAAGGCCCTCGGTATTGCTATTGTTACCGCCTCTTCTATCGTCAAGTTGCCCCAGATCATCAAGCTCTTCAACTCTAAGAGCCCCGAGGGTGTCTCCATTATCGCTTATGCTTTGGAGACCGTCTCTTACATGATTTCGCTGGCCTATTCTGCGCGCAATGGTTTCCCTTTCAGCACCTACGGTGAAACTGCTCTGATCCTGGGTCAGAATGTTGTTATTACTATTCTCCTGCTTTGGTACAGTGGAAAATACAGCCTGGCGGGCCAGTACCTTTCGCTGGTTTCCGTCGGGTTGACCTGCCTGTGGAACCCTGTGGTTGTTAAGATGGAGTACCTCAAGATTGCTCAGGCTGGCGCTGGTATTCTTAGCGTTGCCTCCAAGTTGCCCCAGATTGCCACCATTTTCATGTCTGGTACTACTGGTCAGCTGAGTGCTTTCACTGTAAGTTTTGTCCATCCACTAGCTATGTCGAGACTTGAACTAACATAACAATCAGGTCTTCAACTACCTTCTCGGCTCGCTCACCCGTATCTTCACTACTATCCAGGAGGTCAACGATAAGACTATCCTCTACTCGTTCATCGCTGGTTTCGTTCTCAACCTTGTCCTGGCTCTCCAGATGGTCGTCTACTGGGGCTCTTCCTCCAAGAAGGCCGGAAAGCCCATCGCTGTTACCGCCAAGGAGCCCGCTACTTCGTCGGCCACCACTTCTGGTGCTGCCGTCACACCCAAGAAGGGTGGTCCCACCACTCGCCGCAGAGGTTAAAATCTCTTTGGTTTTTTGTTTTTGATTTTTATTGTTCGGTGGATCTATAGACTAGAGATTGATATAAATATTAGCTTGATTTTTAATTCATGCAAGGGATTTTTTGACATGTGATTTTGCTGCGCTTTTTTATGCAACTCGTTACCATAGTTTTGTTGAGTGGACGTTTGTTAGGGTTGCTGCCTAAAATCCAGGGTTGTGTTCAATTTCGTCATGACGATCCCAGGATAAAGGTATCGAGAGAACTGATTCTTGCGCCAATGTCTACAACAGTTTCTTGCACCCCTGAAGTAATCTTTAATATCCGACCCCTCGCAAACCCGATATAAGTTTCCCCGTGGCACGAACGATTGGCCGATTCATACAAATATACACGACATCACGCGACTACAAACACCATATACTGCTTGTACCGAAACATGCTCAACCGATTCCTTGGTCGTCGAGCCACCAGACTTGCTCTTCGAAGCGCCGCACATCACCATGTTTCCCCACAAGCAGGAGCCATAAGAGTACAAAGGATGGCATTCAGACCACCATTCCGACCAGTGTGAGTAGGGTCGCATCGAGGATTATGTTGGCATCAAGGCTAACGGTATATATAGTCGCAAGTTCTTTACAGTTGTCTCGGGTGCTCTTGTATTGACGTTCTTCGCAACCGATATATTGGATCCTTTCATTTTCGGAGAGGAAGAGGAAGAGCATGCTCATAACAATGGACATGGACACAACCAAAAACAGATCAAGAAGAGTGGCGAAAACAACGGAGAAGAGGATGATGAAGAAGACGATGAAGAGGAGGAGGAGGAGATGCAGGGCTTCTTCGTTGCATTCCCTTTCACTACACAGGTTCATCAGCCGCCACCATATCGGGGGACCGATAAAGAATGGTTGGGATATATCGACTTCAGCAAGGACAAGGCTTTACAGACCAAGTTGAAGGGTAAGTTTAGAGATATTAGCTCGAGACCTACGAATGCGAATGCTAACTATTAGAAACAGATGAACTTGCCCGTATTGTCATCAAGAAATTGGGCGCAGACAACAAGCAGAGCAAGCTCTATATGAAGGGAACTCGGCGTATTCAGATGTGGCTCGATTTCCAGTACCCACCGACGCCAGCTCCAGAATACTACCACTCAGGGTAAGTTTATGAGTCAATTGAAAAAATAGTATCAGTTCTGCTAACATCTGCCAGCTTGTTGTATGCCACAGACGGCAACTTGTATTGGACAGCCCGGCGAGCTGATTCAAAAATCGCAATCGACCTTGATCGCATTTTCTACCCACAACTAGTTGCTAAGACTCTTTGGAATTTTGCCAGCCAATCCGCCACACAGAGCTACAACAACTTCCGGGCAATCTACTTCCCGGATACTACACGACTGCAAACACCCGTTATCCAGATCAACCCGCTATCTCCAGTCCCCCAGCCTATGCGAATTGCGATTGAAGATGGGGACCCCGCTACGATGACCATCGTTGAGAGGGTCACAAGGGCTTGCTTGGGACATGCGATTGAAGTTACGGAACCTGTTAGAAGGTCATATCGGGATTTGGCGACGGCGATTTCGCGGAAATGGAAGGGATATCGGTACCCTCCGCCGCGGGGATGTGTCTTGTTAACGGGAATTATTGAGGTGGAGACTCCCGGAGCTTTCTTGTTGATCGATGTTGCTGCACACTGGGATCCATCCGAGAGAAAGTATCATTATGAGAGTATGTCGATGAGCTCCCGGGGAACTCTTCCTAAGGTCCAGACACCACTACGGTAAAACATTTGTAGATGTATTCATGTATAGAATAGTGTATTATACCCAATAATGTTCATCTTCACATGTGAGCATCCATGCCACACAAACGTACACAACCCTTACACAACCCTGGTCAACAAGGCTATAAGACCAAAAAAAAGACGACGCCAGCCTTGCCACTTTGTAGCGCAAAACCCACAGAAAGTAAATTCCGCCCCGTCGCACTTGACGAGACACGAAGCGCCGCGTTCCGACGATTGCGATTTACACATTTGCTTCAATTGCTTATTCATCCTGCACGCATTTTTCATCGATTCTCATTTACTGATTATCAGAGACCTTACTCGCCTTCTGGAACCGACTTTTTGCGCAGAGACGCCGAATAGACATCATGGGAAAGAAGAAGAGATCCTACCCCGATATCGAGGAGATTTTGGCGCGGCCTTGGTGTTACTACTGTATGGATTGTATTTTTTTTTGGGTTAAATGATGGTATGCTGACTGTGGATTAGGTGAACGTGATTTTGAGGATCTGAAACTTCTCATTTCGCATCAGAAGGCCAAGCATTTCAAATGTGATCGCTGCGGTCGCCGTTTGAACACGGCCGGTGGTAAGTTAACTAGTTCTACGCCCGTAAAAGCCTTCCCACTAATCATCTTACGTCACAGGTCTCGCTGTGCACATGAACCAAGTGCATAAAGAAACGCTCACCGAAGTCGCCCACGCAAACCCCGGCCGCCAGGGTCTCGAAGTAGAAATCTTCGGTATGGAGGGTATCCCACACGACATGCTCGAGCAGCACAAGACGCGCATCGTTCAGAACTTCTACCAAGCCCAAGAAGACCGCCGCATTGCTACGGGTAACCCGGTGCCTGGCAGACAAAACCAGCCGCGCAAGAAGATTAAGATCGAGAGCCCGGAGGAGCTTAAGGCGAGGTTGCATGAGTATGTTGCACAGCGGAAGGCCGAGAAGGCTGCGGGGACGGACAGTCCTGCCGCGCCGGGTGGTGCTTATACACAAGGTCCTCCTGGGGCTGCGCAGACACACCCGCCGTATAATGGGATGACTGCCCCTACAGGCCTTCCCACACGGCCCGGACAACCACAATACTGGCCAGCACCGGGCGGTGCGCCTGGCTACCCAGCTGGGCCACCGCCAGGTGTATCTGGTGCGGATGATATCGACCAGTTGATTGCCAGTGCCAAGGGTGATTCCTCAACGTTACCGCCGCCACCAGGACCGTCAGTGGCACCGGTAGCAGCGGGATCAACAGATGCTAAGGCAGATAAGAAGAAGAAGAAGGAGAAGGATATCCGGATGATCTACTCGGATAGTGAGGTTAGTCCCGAGGAGAAGATGGCTATGTTACCGAGATACGCACAATATATCTCGGTCGAGGCGTAGAGTTTGGTTAGAGTTGAAGCGGGTTACAGACATGTATTCTTTTAAGGTAATTGCAATGTTATTGTATTTGTTTGTCCATGTTATTTATCATTAGCTGTGTGTGTGCCAATCTCTGTTGTGTTCTGTTTAGAGGCTAAGAATGGGATGAGAGTGTAAAGTTTCGAATTGTCTGATTGATTTGGTAACAGGCCGTCCGAACCCAGACCGAGAAACGTGGGTTCAAAAGGGTTCTGATAGCATACGGGCGTTTATGTGGTTCTGTGTGACTATTGCAGTCAAGTAACTTGTCCACAGGTACTTGCTCCATAGGTCCAAGCAATCTAGTAATTGCGAGCACACAACCTTGTAGTTTGAGAGACTCGAGACTACCATCATCCCGGCAAGTAGATACACTTGTACGACATTGCGACCACTATAAGTTAGTAAAAAACTAAATGAGGATATAAACCCACATCTCTGAGGATACACTGCCTGTTACTCTTGCAGTGAATATAGAGAGATGCAGCACCGCGGAAAAAGGGCCTGGTTTTATGGAGTTCTATACCCCTGCATGTGCGTGAAATGACGAAATGTCATATCTTGACCAAACAAAAGACTTATTTTTTGGTTCTTTTCAAATCGGGCCTACATCTAATAATTTCCGAGCTTTAACTACGATTCTACTGGAAAATCATGCATACGTGATGTCCGCAGAATTCCCACCTCATGGACTAGTTCCTTTGCCGCGTCCTCATCTATCATCAAAACTAGGTTGTCTTCTTCCTTCTCGACGCGTTTCCTTGCATCCTGACCTATTTCCATCTCCCAAAAATCACCAAATTGGGACTTTGCAGCAAGCCCAGGGCTTACTATCTAAAACGGCAAAGTTGTGTGTCGAAGCCCTCCTACGTGTTATTGAGCACGACGGTATTCGGAATAAGTTGGAATCGTCCCGTGTCCACTTGCTTAGAAAACAAATAACAGTGTTCAATGACAGCCTAGAAGCCATTATTGTTTTGGCAACCTCAAAAGATGATTTTATCGAGGACGACGTTAGACTCACACTGCTGTCGACAACCCTTCTTTTGGCTGTGACAATTGTCCACTTCGTTTGCCTGCTTGATCGCGGTTGGTTCCGTGTCAATCCGAAAACCTTCATAGCAGACTATAAACAAACTATGGATTGTGCACTTGAGATATCACGAATTGAAGTCCCATGGGCCGAGTCAAACAATATGTTTGGGGACTTAATAATTATGGGACTTGAACAGCACCAGAGAGAGTCATGTGAGCGCATGATTAAGCGTGGCCGATTTGTCGAGCTCAATGCAGTTATTTCAATACTTGGTCACACAGAGATCTGGCGAAAGTTATCGTGGTATAACTCACAACAACATGTACTTCTAATGGAGGTGAAGGCCATCAGCGCGTTTTTAGAACGAATCCATGGTATCTGCACCAGAAGCAAATGGGCTGCGTTAATGTACCCGCTACCTGTCTCATTGATGAAAGAAAAGGTAGGAATCAATGATCTAGTTTCTCGCGCAGACTTTCATCTTAGTTCCATCAAGCCTGAACTACGAACAACGCTTAAAACATGGCTTGGGATAAATATCTCGAGATTCTCAATATACAGAGATGCCCCAAGTTGTCGAGGACCCTGGGGAAATACTGGGTTGTGGTTGATCGAATCCAAGGAGTACCGAGCTTGTTATGATTCTCCAGTTGGTAGTGAGCAAAGATTTCTTTGGTGTCTAGGAGGAAGTAAGTAATAAACTTGACAAAATATGTAGTGATATCAGCTAATACTTTCAGTTGGTATGGGAAAATCTGTTTTGATGTAGGCCGGCTACCATGTACCGTATGTGGACCGCCGAAGTACTAACTGATCCCTTTTTGTTGTTTTGGGCACGCCTTAGTGGCTCAGCATAAACACAAGCTGGCTCAAAACGCTGTTCAACCACGGCCTATCATGGCCGAAGCCCACTTTTATTACAATGCGTGGTTGGATCCAGAAGATTTCCTTAAATTTGTTCTTCACCAGTTAATAACGGACATGACAGTTCCTACTAAGTTGTTGATGTTCATCTACGAAAAGCTCAAAGATGGCGTAGATGTCCAATCTGGCGCTGATTTTCTCTGTGAAATCCTGGCGGAAATAACCGACTCTTATCCTGTATACTTCTTTCTTGACGGCCTAGACGAATGTCAGCCGGTCATCGCTCAAGAGATGATACAGAGGCTGGTCTCTTTGGGCCCTAATCATCGCATAGTATGCTTTTCAAGACGTTCCTTTTACACGAGAGAGCAGGTTTACCCGAATTTCACGTTTTTGACTATAGAAGCTCATAGATCAGACATCGAAAATCACCTATCTGACATGATGGAGACCATGAATTTTTTTTCGACGTCGTTAGAAATGGCACAATCAATTGACGAGGCTGTAGTCAATTCAGAGGGAGCGTAAGTTACATATCTTGAAATCCGAATGTAACTCTACTAATAATCTTGCCGGCATAGGTTTCAACTAATTGCAGGCCAGATTGACGCTGCTATGTCCTCGCAGCCCCCTGCGAGAATCCCTGCTATTATTCGGGAGATACCAAAAGCTGTTTATCAACGGTATGACCAAACAATGAGTCGAATTAACGAAACGTCGACGCACAGTGAGGTTTTCCATAGGCTTATGGCTTGGGTCATGGTCAAAGAATATTTGTCAATACCTAAAGACTTGCCCCGCCTACTCCCCGAAATATCTGAGCCCGGTATTGAGTTCGTACAAGATATTGTCGACGAGAGCTTGGGTGTATTATCCCTTCGCGACGAGAAACTAGTTTTCAGTAGCAATTTGTCCAAAGCTTTTGTTTCAGACAGATTCTCTGAGTTGTTTCACGATTTCATTTCAACTACCAGGTCTAGGCTTGTGTCATTCGACGATGACCAACCCATAACTGATTTAGTGGCTAGTTTGGATCGCTTTACGTCTAACCGGAATATTGCTAGTGTAAGGCGGTTCGGTGACCGAAATTCGGCCATTGAAAATTGAGCTTATTTGACTGCGTCCTTGTGACTGAGCACAGAAATGAGTTAAAGCCTCTTCATTTTCGTATTTGTTGTTCACAGCCTCCCAGGAGAGCGACCTCTAGAGGTGGGTATAGGTGCTATCAAACTCTAACACCTGTTAGTCATAGTCACTACTTATGTAATTCGATGGGCCGAGGCTTTGGATCTATTGCCGTTGTGTTCTATTAATGGTTGTGTTGCAAGTACATGAGTTGTCTATTTACAACATGACATAGTGACATAGGATTTGATGTTGTGTTCTACCTGATGTCACTACGGCCCCACAGAGCCAGTTACTCCGGAGCGGTGGCGGTCTTGAGAGAATTGGAGAGAAGTGACTAAGCAACGGCGCCAGGCGCTTTGAACGCATTTGAAGAACAGCCGTCATATCTGTATTTACGTCGACGGGTCCAAGTTGGACAGATGCTGGACAGGCTCGGGCTGATTTATTGCGAAGAATGGCTTCCACACAATATCCGGGTTATATCAGCGTAGCCAGGTTCACTTACAGATCATCTTCCCGACCCAAGTTATAGACGACGGAAATATCATCCATGATTTACTACGGCTACCTAGAAACACGAGGTGCGGGCTATATGGTCAAGAAGCACGATTGATATACAAGAACAAAACTAGTGTAAAAGATTCCATTCAAAAATGGCAATAGAATGAGTCTACCACAAAACGTCAAAAAACCTGAAACAGGGCAATCCGTAACAAACTTTTGTCTACCTAAACTGTGTACCAACTCCAAACTCCCAATAAAAGCAAACTCAAAACGCTAATCATAATTCATATCTCTTTAAAGACAAAGATGAGACCTAACCGTGTTGTAAACCCTACAACGCAGTCATTACCCAAGTTGAGTGACCTCTCAAACTCAACGACCCCAGCGACCGCGAGTGTCTACCTCGGCGTCAAACAACCCGGCTTGGTTGTCAACGTCGAGCCAGCCACCCTCCTTGCCGTCTGAATCCGACGCCTCGACGGCCATCTGGAACTCGTGAGTGGTCTTTTTAACTCCGACAACCTTACCATGCTCGCTCATGCGGAAGTTATAGTTATCCACATCCGAGTGATGACCCTCAGGCGCACGGACAAACCCGCTTTCACCACGGTAGATGGGCGCAGAAATCATAAGCTCATCGGGGAACTCTTCTTGCAATTCAGCAATTTGGGCCTTGTGCTTCGAGACTGTCTGCCACCCGCTAGGCTTGTTCCCAGCACACTTGAAAGCGGTGCCCGCGCAGAAGCTTGCAGACAGCGGGTTGGTGCTATAACTAGCAATGGGAACAGCTGGTAGGAACCAACCAGCAACTGACACCGCAGAATTGGCATCGAAAGAAGAACTACCCTCAATGCTTCCGGTGATAGCTGCCGAAGAACTTCCACACAGGTCACAGCTCTCAGAAACCTCGGCAGTCATATCCGCCGTAAGCTTTGGGAGGACCCAGGTGGCGGTATTTTTCCACGACAAATCGCCAAACCTGGTGGGGAAGGTCAAACCCGCAGTAGCAACCAAAGTGTTGCTAAACAACAGGCCGGCAGTCAACTTGCCCTGAATCGCAGGCCTGTAGATCTGCAAGTAAGGGTTCTGCCAGTCGCTGTCAAACCCAGGCAAGTGACCCTTCTTGAGGTTATTGATTTCACCAACCTTTTGGTCTGGGACCACAACCTGGGCACCAGTGCGAACGCGCACCTCGCCAGTCGCATCAGAGACACCGTAGTTAAGGGTACCCGCGAGCGATAACGACAACTTAGCCACGTTGCTTAGCTGAATATCCGGAGGCGCCAAGTCCAGATAAGAGAAGGAGAACGCGCTACTGCCACTAGCAGCCGAAGACGACAGGGAAAGGTCAACAAGCGCAGTGGCCACGAGATCAATGGTGTCAAACCGAATGGTCCCGTAGCCGTGCTCGTCCCAAACGACGGTGATCCGGAGTTTTCCGGAGATTCCACAGGTGACACATTGCGCCAGAGCGGTAATGGGACCAGTGGTGACAGAAACACCGGCGTCGCTGGAGGCGGAAATAACGACATCCGCATTGAACGCCGTCGGCGTGTGCCAGCCCTTCTTCCAGGATTGGAGCGTCGGGTGGTCCGTGGCAAGATCAGAAAAATCGCCGTCGCTAGAACTGGGGACAGTCATTCCGGGGAGAGCGTCCTTCATAGAAGTCACTGGGACGGCGGTGAAAAGACCAGAAACGGAGAAGGCAGACGCGGACGAAGACCTGGTAGAATTCCAAGTACTTGGACTAAACTTGGCCGAGTAACCATGATCGCCGCGGACATTCACGTCAGCGTCGGTGACTTGGAACAGTTGATCATGTTCCGCCGGGCCAGGAGCAACAATAACTTCAGTCCCGGTCCATTCAGAAGCCAGCGACTTAGCTTCGGTAGACGAAAGCCCATAAACTGTCACATTGAAGCCACTGTTTTCCATAGGAACGACGGAAAACTGGTCGTGGCCAATGGCCTTGTTCACCCAGAGAAGCTTCGCCTGGGGGGAATGAACGACGGCGCGACCGATGTGGCCAATAGTGGACCCGTTGACAACCTCCCGAGCATAAGTCAGGACGTTGTCGGAAACGAGATGCCAGGGCGCAGCATGGTCGACATTAAACCCACTGGCCTGGCGCCAAAGTTCAGTCTAGATGGCCGCTGGACGAGAAGCATCATCGGCGACATCGAAAAGACGGTAATCACCGGGGGCGACAGAGGCTTCCGCGTCCATGCGGTCTTTGTGGTCGAGAAACCACGAATCACCATTGGTCATAGTGTCATACCAGGCTGGAGAATCTACTGGAATAACACTGGACTGGTTGTTCCGGGGCAGGAAGTGTGTCGAAGAGCGACGGCGGTGTTGGACCCCGGGGATCTTCTCGGCTGAAAAGCTGTCAGCCGGACCGACTCCCGAAACAGTGACCGCGGGCCACTGGCGAGTCGTAAAGTGGGTGTCGTTTTGGGACGCAG